>SDVV010033133.1:0-11335 GCA_016164225.1 Gammarus roeselii
CAGGCGTCGCAATCCTGATCGACACCATGGGAGTAACAGACGTCGCAATCCTGATCGACACCATGGGAGTAACAGACGTCGCAATCATGATCGACACCATGTGAGTAACAGGCGTCGCAATCCTGATCGACACCATGGGAGTAACAGACGTCGCAATCCTGATCGACACCCTGGGAGTAACAGACGTCGCAATCATGATCGACACCGTGGGAGTGACAGACGTCGCAATCATGATCGACACCGTGTGAGTAACAGGCGTCGCAATCCTGATCGACACCATGGGAGTAACAGACGTCGCAATCCTGATCGACACCATGGGAGTAACAGACGTCGCAATCATGATCGACAGCGTGGGAGTAACAGACGTCGCAGTCGCGATCCATTGGTCTTTACAGTGAGGGCAGGTGTCATGGTTTCGTGGCGTTCTTAGCTCGTAATAAGCAGCCGCCAAAAGAAGCCTCATCTTTCATTGATCAGTAACTAGCGTAGCAGGTCTTGCATGCTTCGTGAGTGACTGTTTGATGCCAGCTGACGCGGGTCTATCACTGGTGTGTAAGTCCTTCTAGTGAACAGTCGTTCTGCCCTGCTGACGTCACGATGATTCAAGCAGATACAATTCAATAATTAGTTCCAAGTCATGCAGTTATCAGGCAGCGCCATCTGTCGTATTGCAGCACGGTCACGCCTAATGACGTGTTGGCCCTCAGTTGGGGCACATTATGACACCAACTTGACCATAATGGTAGACGCTGGAATGCGCGGGTCACAATGAGCTTAACTAACATCACCCTGGTCTTGGTCTAATTAATACTACAGCTCGCTAATCACCCTGGTCTTGGTCGAATTAATACTACAGCTCGCTAATCACCCTGGTCTTGGTTGAATTATCACTACAACTCTCTCATCACCTTGGTCGTGGTCTAATTAATCATACAGCTCTCTCTTCACCCTGGTCTTAGTCTAATTAATACTACAGCTCGCTCATCACCCTGGTCTTGGTCTAATTAATACTACAGCTCGCCCAACACCCTGGTCTTGGTCTAATTAATACTACAGCTCTCTCATCACTCTGGTCTTGGGTTAATTAATACAACAGCTCTCTCATCACCCTGCTCTTGGTCTAATTAATACTACAGCTCTCTCATCACCCTGCTCTTGGTCTAATTATTATTACAGCTCTCTAATCACCCTGGTCTTGGTCGAATTATTACTACAGCTCTCTCATCACCCTAGTCTTGGTCTAATTAATCATACAGCTCTCTCATCACCCTGGTCTTGGCCTAGATAATACTGCAGCTCGCTCATCACCCTGGTCTTGATCTAATTAATACTTCAGCTCTCTCATCACCATGGTCTTGGGCTAATTAATACCACAGCTCTCTCATCACCCTAGTCATGGTCTATTTAATACTACAGCTCTCTCATCACCCGGGTCTTGGCCTAATAAATACTACAGCTCGCTCATCACCCTGGTGTTGGTCCAATTGATACTACAGCTCGCTCATCACCCTGGTCTTGGTCTAAATAATACTACAGCTCTCTCATCACCCTGATCTTGGTCTAACTAATACTACAGCTCGCTCATCGCCCTGGTCTTGGTCTTATTAATACTACAGCTCGCTCATCACCCTAGTCTTGGTCTAAATAATACTACAGCTCTCTTATCACCCTGGTATTGGTCTAAATAATACTACAGCTTGCTCATCACCCTGGTCTTGGTCTAATTAATACTACAGCCCGCTCATCACCCTGGTCTTGGTCTTATTAATACTACAGCTCTCTCATTACACTGGTCTTGGTCTAATTAATACTACAGCTCTCTCATCACCCTGGTATTGGTCTAATTATAACTACAGCTTGTTCATCACCCTGGTCTTGGCCTAATCAATACTACAGCTCTTTCATCACCCTGGTCATGGTCTAATTGATTGTACAGCTCTCTCATCACCGTGGTCTTGGTCTAATTAATACCACAGCTTGCTCATCACCATGGTCTTGGTCTAATTAATACTACAGCTCGCTCATCAACCTAACCTTGGTCTAATTAATATTACAGCTCTCGCATAACCCTGCTCTTGGTCTAATTAATAGTACAGCTCCCTCATCACCCTAGTCTTGGTATAATTATTACTACAGCTTGCTCATCACCCTGGTCTTGGTCTAATCAATACTACAGCTCGCTCATCACCATGGTCTTGGTCTAACTAATACTACAGCTCTTTCATCACTCTGGTCTTGGGCTAATTAATACTACAGCTCGCTCACAACCCTGGTCTTGGTCTAATTAATACTACAGCTCGCTCATCACCCTGGTCTTGGTTTAATTATTACTACAGCTCTCTCATCACCCTGGTATTGGTCTAAATAATACTCCAGCTTACTCATCACCCTGGTCTTGGTCTAATTATTACTACAGCTCGCTCATCACCCTGGTCTTGGTCTTATTAATACTACAGCTCTCTCATCACACGGGTCTTGGTCTAATTAATACTACAGCTCTCTCATCACCCTGGTCTTGGTCTAATTATAACTACAGCTTGTTCATCACCCTGGTTTTGGCCTAATCAATACTACAGCTCTTTCATCACCCTGGTCTTCGTCTAATTAATACTACAGCTCTCTCATCACCGTGGTCTTGGTCTAATTATTACTACAGCTCGCTCATCACCCTCACCTTGGTCTAATTAATATTACAGCTCTCTCATAACCCTGCTCTTGGTCTAATTAATAGTACAGCTTGCTCATCACCCTGGTCTTGGTCTAATTAATACTACAGCTCGCTCATCGCCCTGGTCTTGGTCTACTTATTACTACAGCTCTCTCATCACCCTGGTCCTGGTCTAATAATTACTACAGCTCTCTCATCACCCTGCTCTTGGTCTAATTAATACTACAGCTCGCTCATCACCATGGTCTTGGTCTAATTAATACTACAGCTCTCTCATCACCCTGGTCTTGGTCTAATTAATACTACAGCTCTCTCATCACCCTGCTCTTGGTCTAATTAATACTGCAGCTCTCTCATCACCCTGGTCTTGATCTAATTAAAACTAAAGCTCTCTCATCACCCTGGTCTTGGTCTAATTAATACTACAGCTCGCTCAACACCCTGGTCTTGGTCTAATTAATACTACAGCTCTCTCATCACTCTGGTCTTGGGCTAATTAATACAACAGCTCTCTCATCACCCTGCTCCTGGTCTAATTAATACTACAGCTCTCTCATCACCCTGCTCTTGGTCTAATTAATACTACAGCTCGCTCAACACCCTGATCTTAGTCTAATTAATACTACAGCTTACTCATGACCCTGGTCTTAGTCTAATTAATACTACAGCTTGCTCATGACCCTGGTCTTAGTCTAATAAATACTACAGCTCGCTCAATACCCTGGTCTTGGTCTAATTAATACTACAGCTTGCTCATGACCCTGGTCTTAGTCTAATTGATACTACAGCTTTTTCATGACCCTCGTCTTAGTCTAATTAATACAACAGCATGCTCATGACCCTGGTCTTAGTCTAATCAATACTACAGCTTGCTCATGACTCTGGTCTTAGTCTAATTAATACTACAGCTCGCTCATGACCCTGGTCTTAGTCTAATTAATACTACAGCTCGTTTATGACCCTAGTCTTAGTCTAATTAATACTACAGTTTGCTCATGACCCTGGTCTTGGTCTAATTAACACTACAGCTTGCTCAAGACCCTGGTCTTTGTCTAATTAATACTTCAGCTTGCTCAAGACACTGGTCTTAGTCTAATTAATACTACAGCTCGCTCATGACCCTGGTCTTAGTCTAATTAATACTACAGCTCGCTCATGACCCTGGTCTTGGTCTAATTAATAATACAGCTCGCTCATGACCCTGGTCTTAGTCTAATTAATACTACAGCTCGCTCATGACTCTGGTCTTAGTCTAATTAATACTACAGCTTGCTCAAGACCCTGGTCATAGTCTAATTAATACTACAGCTCGCTCATGACCCTGGTCTTGGTCTAATTAATACTACAGCTTGCTCAAGACCCTGGTCTTAGTCTAATTAATACTACAGCTTGCTCATGACCCTGGTCATAGTCTAATTAATACTACAGCTCGCTCATGACCCTGGTCTTAGTCTAATTAATACTACAGCTTGCTCAAGACCCTGGTCTTAGTCTAATTAATACTACAGCTCGCTCATGACCCTGGTCTTAGTCTAATTAAGACTACAGCTTGCTCAAGACCCCGGTCATAGTCTAATTAATACTACAGCTCGCTCATGACCCTGGTCTTAGTCTAATTAATACTACAGCTCGCTCATGACCCTGGATTGTCTGAAACGAAAGGAAGCGCTTTGTTGATGCCGTGTATTATGTGAAAGGCCGACAACGTCATTTAAGCACGGCGAGGCGGAGGCTGCATGGCGTCTCTTCATTTACACGGCAAGGCGAAGGCTGCTCGGTGTTTCTTCATTTATACGGCAAGGCCAAGGTTACTCTTCGTCTCTTCATTCATACGGCGAGACGAAGGCTGCTCGGCGTCTCTTCATTTATACGGCGAGGCCAAGGCTGCTCGGCGTCTCTTCATTCATACGGCGAGGCGAAGGCTGCTCGGTTTCTCTTCATTTATATAATTATAAATGTTGCTCACGGCTCCCGTCACCGTCGGCAAAAACATGTGCCCGTTTGTGGCGCGACTCGGGCCACGCGTTGGAGAAAATACAGTTACATGCGGTGGCAAAATAACTGTATTTGAAAATACACTAATAGAGCATACGGGATACCCTGATCCAGTTCATACAGTTCGTTGCAAGGTTGTTGAGAACGTGCCGCTGGATGGTGTTTGTTGTAAAGTTGTTGAGAACGTGCCGCTGGATGGTTGTTGGTGCTTGGTTGCTAAGAATGTGCCGATGGAGGTTGTCGTTGTTTGGTTACTGAGAACGTGCCGCTGGATGATTGTTGCTGCTTGGTTGCTAAGAACGTGCCGATGGAGGTTAACGTTGTTTGGTTACTGAGAACGTGCCGCTGGATTGTGGTCGCTGCTTGGTTGCTCCGAACGTGCCGATGGATGGTTGTCGTTGCTTGGTTGCTGAGAATGTGCCGCTGGATGGTTGTCGCTGCTTGGTTGCTGAGAATGTGCCGCTGGATGGTTGTCGCTGCTTGGTTGCTGAGAATGTGCCGCTGGATGGTTGTCGCTGCTTAGTTGCTGAGAATGTGCCGCTGGATGGTTGTCGCTGCTTGGTTGCTGAGAATGTGCCGCTGGATGGTTGTCGCTGCTTGGTTGCTGAGAATGTGCCGCTGGATGGTTGTCGCTGCTTGGTTGCTGAGAATGTGCCGCTGTATGGCTGCCTTCAGACGACATCCCTTGCACTTCATTGCAGTTTCATTCTAATAGTTTGTTTTGGTTGTCACGAACTGGGAGGCTGCCTCCTGAACTCGTTCAGTGCCAAACACTGAGTGGCGTAAATGCAAAAGAACACACAATGCAAATCAAAAGCTTCAACACCTACAGCAGCAATACGGAGCACTTGTATTACATTATAGCAGCAGCAACTTGTAACACTTCCATTACATGGCAGCAGCAACAGAAGCAGCAGCAACAGAAGCAGCAGCAAATGTAACAACTACGTAACGCCGTAACAATACAAAATTGACAATTAGACCAACGCCTGTGGTGAAGTCTCCTGACTGTTGAAGAGGGCAGAACAACTCCTGTGCTGAAGTTTCTTGACTGTTGACAAGGGCAGAACAACTGCTGTGGTGAAGTCTCTTGACTGTTGAGGAGGGCAGAACAACTCCTGTGGTGAAGTGTCTTGACTGTTGACGAAGGAAGAGCAACTCCTGTGCTGAAGTCTCATAACTCTTTACCAAATCAACAAAACGAGCAACACGAATCTCATGCAATCTGAAGAGAGATGCACGATTAAGATTTTGTTTGAGGCACTCAAAGCGTTGCCGATTAATTACATCAGTGCTGGTAATGGTATTACATCAGTGCTGGTAATGGTATTAAATCAGTGCTGGTAATGGTATTAAATCAGTGCTGGTAATGGTCTAAACACATTGTTCAAAATTAGATTTTTCAATATTATTTGCAATATTATTTGAACTCAAGCATTTGTGCCAAACAAAACCTAATCTGGATTGACTTCATTGATACCTTAACCTGATAACGAAACACTATTATCTTCAATTGACTGCATTAACACCGTAACCTGATAACGGAGACTATTATCTTCAATCGACTACACTAATACCATAACCTGATAACGGAACACTATTATCTTCAATTGACCGCATTAATACCGTAACCTGATAACGGAACACTATTGTCTTCAATTTACTGCATTAATACCGTAACCTGATAACGGAACACTATTATCGTCAATTTACTACAGTAATACTGTAATTTGATAACGGAGCACTATTGTCTTCAATTGATCGCATCAATACCGAAACCTGATAACGGAACCCTATTATCGACAATTGACCACAATAATACCAATAATACCATAAGGGAACACTATTATCTTCAATTTACATAAATAATACCGTACCCTGACAACGGAACACTGTTATCTTCAATTGACAGCATTGATACCGTAACCTGATAACGGAACACTATTATCTTCTAGTTACTGAATTAATACCGTAACCTGATAACGGAACACTATTATCTTCAATTGACTGCAATAATGCCGTAACCTGATAACGGAACACTAATACCTTCAATTGACCGCATCAATACCGTAACCTGATAACGGAGCACTATTATCTTCAATTTACCGCATTAATACCGTAACCTGATAACGGAGCACTATTATCTTCAATCGAATGAATCAATACCGTAACCTGATAACGGAACACTATTATCTTCAATTGACTGCATTAATACCGTAACCTGATAACGGAACACAATTATATTCAATTGACTGCATTAACACCGTAACCTGATAACGGAGACTATTATCTTCAATCGACTACACTAATACCTTAACCTGAAAACGGAACACTATTATCTTCAATTGACTGTAATAGTACCGGAACCTGATAACGGAACACTATTATCTTCAATTTACTGCATCAATACCGTAACCTAATTTCGGAACACTATTATCTCCAATTGACCTCATTAATACCGCAACCTGATAACGGAACACTATTATCTTCAATTAACTGCATTAATACCGTAACTTGATAACGGAACACTATTGAATTCAATTGACCGCATTAATACAGTAACTTGATAACGGAACACTATTATCTTCAATTGGTTGAATTAATACCGTAACCTGATAACGGAACACTCTTATCTTCAATTTACTGAATTAATACCATAACCTGATAACGGAACACTATTGTCTTCAATTGACTGCATTAATACCGTAACCTGATAACGGAACACTATTATCTTCAATTTACTGCATTAGTACCTTAACCTGATAACGATTCACTATTATCTCCAATCGACTGCATTAATACCGTAACCTGATAACGGAACACTGTTATCTTCAATCTACTACAATGATACTGTAATATGATAACGGAGCACTATTGTCTTCAATTGACCGCATTAATACCGTAACCTGATAACGGAACACTATTATCATAAATTTACTGAATTAAATCCGTAACCTGATAACGAAACACCATTATCTTCAATTTACTGAATTAATACCGTAACCTGAGAAAGGGTCTGCTATTCGACCACTCCCTCTGCCCTCCATCCGACCACTCCCTCTGCCTTCCATCCGACCACTCCTTCTGCCTTCCGTCCGATCACTCCCTCTGCCTTCCATCCGACCACTCCCTCTGCCTTCCATCCGACCACTCCCTCTGCCTTCCATCCGACCACTCCCTCTGCCTTCCATCCGACCACTCCCTCTGACTTCCATCCGACCACTCCCTCTGCATGAAAAAGGAGGAAATGAGTAGAGGATGCCCAACATGAGGTTATACAGTACAGTTACTCATTTTTCATTGCGAGTTCAACAGAGTTCCTTCATGCATGCATCCTAGTCCAACGAATCAGCGTAGGAGAAAAAAAATAATCTCGGTGAAATAATAACTTAGAGAATGATAAATTGCTATAATCTAATGGAGAGGTTCGGTGAAGGAGCTGAGATATCACAACTATCGGCTCTTGTTGTTCAAGTTCAACAGGAGAGCGCTCCTTACTAGAGAGCAGCAAATGAAAAGGAAGGCAGAAGGAAAGAGTTGGACTAGGATGCATGCATGAAGGAACTCTTTTGAACTCTCAATGATCGATGCCGTTTGAGAACAGTATACACGGGAGGATCAGAATGATAGTCTCCAAGAGTGCTTGAGGCATGACCGCCTGTCACTGAGCCCGTCGCATCACGACTCTAAGAGTGCTTGAGGCATGACCGCCTGTCACTGAGCCCGTCGCATCACGACTCTAAGAGTGCTTGAGGTATGACCGCCTGTCACTGAGCCCGTCGCATCACGACGCTAAGAGTGCTTGAGGCATGGCCGCCTGTCACTGAGCCCGTCGCATCGCGACTCTAAGAGTGCTTGAGGCATGGCCGCCTGTCACTGAGCCCGTCGCATCACGACTCCAAGAGTGCTTAAGGCATGACCGCCTGTCACTGAGCCCGTCGCATCACGACGCTAAGAGTGCTTGAGGCATGACCGCCTGTCACTGAGCCCGTCGCATCACGACTCTAAGAGTGCTTGAGGCATGACCGCCTGTCACTGAGCCGTCGCATCACGACCAACATGCATCATTAGGGAAACACAGACAGAGAGCTGGCCGGTGTGAGGCGAGGACACCTGACGACAAACTGTTTACTCCAAAGGCTGGCTAAATGAAAATGATAACAATTCATTATTGAATGAGATTAATTTGACAAGAAATTAACTTGATAAAAATTCGATGCGATTTAGTCAAATGTCTTGAACAGTGAGACCTTCCAATTCTGTTGAGAGCGACTGTCTCGGAGACGATGAGGCGTCTTGACTGATAAACATGATCAAGTGGAGCAATACGGCTCAAACGAGGCGCCACAAGTCAACAAAAAATGACATTAGAGTGACGTCGACTCTGGGTTTTGGTGACACAAGACCTGACGATATATGACGCTGCACACTAGACCCCATTGCTGCAGACTAAGCCCTATTGCTTCATACTAGACCCTATTACGCATACTAGACCCTATTTTTGCAGACAAGACCCTTGTTCTGCAGACCAGGCCCTATTGCAGTATACTAGACACTATTGCTGCACACTAGACTTAATTGCTGCATACTAGGCCCTATTGCTGCATACTAGTCACTTTTGCTGTATACTAGACCCTATTGCTGCATACTAGACTGTATTGTTGCATACTAGACCCTATTGCTGCACAGACTGAATATAATCCATTTGCTATGCACTACATTCAGAGGCGCAACAAACTGTTCTTTAAGGATCCACGAACTAGGCTCCGTGGCGTTGCGTATTGTTCCTCAGACGTCGTTCACCAGGCTCACTGGCCCCTTTCATTAGGCTCAATGGCGCTGTGCACGAGACATAGTGGCGTAGTTCATGATGCTCAGTGACGCCGCTCACTATGCTCAGTGGCGCCATACACTAGGCTCAGTGGCGCTGTTCACTAGGCTCAGTGAAGCTGTTCTCAGGGCTCAGTGGGCTCTGTTCACTAGGCTCAGTGGAGCTGTTCGCTGGGCTCTGTGGCGCTGTTCACTAGTTTCAGTGGAGCTCTTTGCTAGGCTCTGTGGGAGCCATTCACTAGGCTCAGTAGAGTTGTTCAGTAGGCTCAGTAGCACTGTTCACTAGGCTCAGTGGCGCAATTCACTAGGCTCAGTGGAGCGGTTCGCTGGGCTCAGCGGGCGCTGTTCTCTAGCTTCAGTGGAGCTCTTTGCTAGGCTCTGTGGGAGCCATTCACTAGGCTCAGTAGAGCTGTTCACTAGGCTCAGTGGTGCTGTTCACTAGGCTCAGTGGCATCATTCATTAGGCTCAGTGAAGCCGTTCACTAGGCTCAGTGGAGCTCTTTGCTAGGCTCTGTGGGAGCCGTTCACTAGGCTCAGTAGAGCTGTTCACTAGGCTCAGTGGCGCTGTTCACTAGGCTCAGTGGCATCATTCATTAGGCTCAGTGAAGCCGTTCACTAGTCCCGGTGGCACCGTGCACTAGGCACCATGGCACCTTTCAACTATCTCAGCGGCGTCGTACACTAGGCCCAGTGGTGTCGTTGACTGGGTTCAGTGGTACCGAGCACTAGGCTCCGTGGCGCTGTTCAATTGGCTCAGTGGCGCCGTGCACTAGGCTCAGTAGTGCCGTGCACTAGGGTCAGTAGTGCCGTGCACTAGGCTCAGTAGTGCTGTGCACTAGGGTCGGTAATGCCGTGTACTAGGCTCAGTGGCGCCGTGCACTAGGCTCAGTGGCGCCGTGCCCCGGTCCCCAGCCCGCCAACAATCTGCAGGCTCAATAGCTGGTAATGCGGAGAAGGGAGCAATTACCTGACAGGGTCGTCCTAACGAGGACCTTCAGGGCGGCGAGGGGAGGTGGGGGTAGGGTGATGGGCAGTGAATGGTGGTGTGTGAGTAATGTTCATGAAGCGAGACAGATGATGTAAC
Source organism: Gammarus roeselii (assembly GCA_016164225.1). Taxonomy (NCBI): domain Eukaryota; kingdom Metazoa; phylum Arthropoda; class Malacostraca; order Amphipoda; family Gammaridae; genus Gammarus; species Gammarus roeselii. Next base: position 10,578 of record SDVV010033133.1, read on the forward strand.
CATGTATCATCCACTTGGATACGAGTACATTTGACATCTAAAAGATTCTTACAAAATGCCCAGAATATTGTTCCGTTTGCATCGCTCTAGGAATCCGTTCATAATTTAATTTCTTCTACGACTCAATCATTGTTCTACTGCCTCTACAGCTCTAATATTGTGCATCTGTCTCCAAGACTCTGTCATTGTTTTATTGCCTCTACAGCTCTATTATTGTGAATCTGCCTCTACGACTCTATCATTGTTCTATTGCCTCCACAGCTCTATCGTTGTTCTATTGCCTCTACAGCTCTGTTACTGTGCAACTGCCTTTGCGACTCTATCATCGCTTTATTGCCTCTACAGCTCTATCATTGTTCTATTGCCTCTACGACTCTGGCGTTGTTCTATTGCCTCTACAGCTCTATCATTGTTCTATTGCCTCATCAGCTCTATAGTTGTTCGATAGCCTCTACGGCTCTATCATTGTCCCATTGCCTCTACAGCTCTATTATTGTTCTATTGCCTCAACGACTCTCTTATTGTTATATTGCCTCTACGGCTCTATCATTGTTCTATTGCCTCTACGGCTCTATCATTGTTCTATTGCCTCTACGGCTATATCATTGTTCTATTGCCTCTACGGCTCTATCATTGTTCTATTGCCTCTACGGCTCTATTATTGTTCTATTGCCTCTACGGCTCTATCATTGTTCTATTGCCTCTACGGCTCTATCATTGTTCTATTGCCTCTACGGCTCTATCATTGTTCTATTGCC
>SDVV010033134.1:0-11335 GCA_016164225.1 Gammarus roeselii
CTGAAAACCGTACATGAGGATAGGCTAAGTTATTGATGATTTACTAGTTCAGAATTGGATGTGTGTATCAAACTGCAAAGGATTGATCAAAATGTAGAGACATGTGGAGATGTTTGATATGCATTAATCATAAAACAACGAAAAATTCATATGTATGCAGTAAAAAACTCGAACGATGACGCATAATTATTGATTAAATTGGTTAGAATGACTAGATCTTCGAACCTAATATCGCGTATATCTGATCCACATTAGAAGAAGTGTAACAAATGAAGTGCATTTGTGAATGTGAAAACCTACTTGTTGAGTCTCATCCAAACATATAACAGAGATATCGATAAAATTCTGGACTCTAAACATCTGCAAGAGGATATTCGCTGGATTAAATTGGAGAAATGTATTCAAACTGGTTTTGATACGGTAAATATATAGCACAATAGAGAGTTTCATACATATCAATATCATTCATAAACATCAAACTTGAATAAAAATGAATAACTATTGGTTAGGATGACTGTTAAGTTAGGTTGCCTAAGTATTAATGTACCTTGAACAATGTACCTTGAACATGGAATATATTCTAGATCTTGTTGACTGCGGACCTTACATCACAGATCTGTAGAAAAAAAGTTCGAGTTGATTTATTCAATATTCGTTATAGAAGACGAAAATGGTAGGAGCAGCACATCCAACACTACAAAAAATCTTATTCTAACAGTAAAACCATACAAAAAACACGCAAACGCTTTAACAGCCGTAACAAACACTGACGTATTGGGTAAGCTTACATAAACGTTTTGAACTCGAAAGTCCACAAACGAGCGATGACATAACATTTCTCGAAACTGGTCGATATTACTGGAGTTGTAACAGGCAAAGTGAAAAAAATATATATATATATATGTAGGTACATGAATTGGTAAAGATTGGTAAAACTACAGAGTCAAGTGGATAGATTTGATAAGGATGAAGGTTAAATCAATGAAGAAAATACCTAACATAAGTATGGAAACGGGGAAAAATATGTACAATCCTTGAAATATTAGGTTAGGATGAGTTAGGTTTGCGGCCATCATCACAAACCTTCAATCAAAAATGCTACAGTATTGGATCTGGTGAATGCTCAAATAAGACAGATGATCTGAATTAGAACGCAATCTCATAACATAGTCTGAATTAATAAAAAAACTTCTAAGTGTCTAAACTGCAAACGTCTTACAAGCATTTATAAAAGAACGACATGCAGGAATAAGCATCAAGTAAAAACCTGCAATTGGATAACATAATTGAGATGTACATCAAATTATTGAATAATTTCAACATTAACACTCAACACAAATCCGATAGAGTAGTTCTCCAAGACAACATGGAACCGGAGCCAAATGCAGTGTCGAGAGGTAAAACCTATCAATTTTTGAAGCATCGCATCCAAATAAGCGTATTTTATAGCCAACATTCCATAAAATTAGTCGAAAAATGTAAAACAGGAACTATAAAATAGCTAAATAAGATACTCTACTCTACCCGAAAAAACAATGATTAACTATCATATAAGGTGAATCCTATCACACCCAGATGACAAATCCTAGTCCAGTATCCCACGTGATCTGGTTCATGACAAAGATCATATACTAACATAACAGCAATACCAAAAATATCTGCCATTTAACACCGAGTTCATGAGCATAATGTTATTTTTACTACGATACCATTCAAATCTATAATGAATTCCTAGACCTAACTGATGCTATGCCTCTAGCGAAACAAAAAAATCCAAGCCAACTGTGTCATAAAAAATGAACTCTACAATGCTTTACTAGGTCACTTCTCAGCAATCTACCACTAATATATAACAAATTAAGAGGTAACACCCTATCACGTACAATACTACAGACGTACCCCGCATCTTTTAACCCATCGTCTCTGAACAAAAATCGAACAAAGTCACATCCTGGACATAGCCAAGAAAAATCTAGATACAATTATAGTGCTCATGAATTGGTCTCAGAGAGTGTGTGGCCATAAAAAGCTAGGCTTCTGTTCACTAACAATCTAAGTACACCACAACAACGATGAGCAGCTTGACGGATATCCTCCCTAACAAACCCATGGAACTTAAGATCAACATCGAAAAGGCCATACAGAAATCACGTTGAACATGAATGAACTTCAAAAGGACAACCAAAGAGTGTAAACCGCCTCTACACAAGGACCCCTCGATCCAGTAAATCGTCTTCTAAACGTTACACTATTCACTTGCTAGGTTCAACTACGAAAATTTCACTAAGATGCAGTGCGGACTTATACCTCTTAAACTCTTAAACATACATTCGTATGTTTATATAAAAGAACAAAATAAGATGCTCTACTCTGCTATAATTCACATAAAAAGTGCAGTACATTATGGTATCAATCCTAGTAAATCGGTCTATTTACACAAACAAGCATAAACAAAACAATGTTTTTGCCTAGGGGACTCTCTAACTCCTCCCAAACATTCAAAAATGGTCCTACAATAAACATCCCTGACAGCAAGACCGAGTTTGTAACAAAATGGGATTTTCTATATCTATAATAGCCACGTCAAATATTGTATCAGGATGTAAAAGAAGATATATAAAAACCTAAAAATGAACAACATGTAACTAAATTATACCTAAAATAATGTTCTATAATGCAGATACACACGTAATACATTCCGATATTGTATAAATAACCATCAGACTGCATTGAAGATGGAAATTCAACAGAGGACGTACAAAAACTCAAAGACACATACTAAAACACACGAGTTATAACAAATCAAGAAGATTAATTCTCTGGCATACCCAAAACATACATTAAAACTACGATGAAGGAGAATGAACTCGCATGTAACCAAGCAACAACTAATGTGTATAAGATCCCAAGACATACGAGCGACACAACTGAAACCTATAGTAAATACGGCATAGTACATACAAAATCTGATGAAATTAGCCTCAACTCAGTCCAAAACAGGGTTAAATTAACATCTTTTTAACTAAATAACCACGGTTAAATCATAACAGAATGTCATATTTACATATAATACTACCACAATGATGCAACAACCGACCCATTATGCCTGAAATAGTGTGGAAGATGCAAACCTAAAATATCATAAGACGCCTAAAACTGTTGGAGATAACTGATCAAATACCAAAAAAACTAGAAATTCAACATATATCAACCAATCATTACTATGTATACATAACACAATGTTTTACCATACAATAAATCCGTATCGATCAGATATTCTCGCTATTGGCAAACCGCTTAAAATGGAAGTTCGATATCTTGGTTAAAACCTGCATTATGCAATATGGGGTAGATGAAATCTCGGAACGAAGATACAGAATCCTAAGAAAAAAATATACATTAACCTTCAATCAACCTGACTAATAATCCATACATATGAAATAAATAGATGGAAAACACAGAACATTGCCTGCAATCCTACCTTCAGGCTGGTACAAACAGGGGCCGTTCGCACACTAAGGGTGCAAATTGAGATATAAAACATGCCTACCACACTAATCCTAATAAAAGTATATATAGTGATAAATGAACAAAAACAGCCAAAAATATCTCAAGCCCAACCGCTACGAATCCACCAATCAAGCATCGAATGAGTCAATTATACTCTTGGGTGATTCTTCTCTAGGAATGATTCTGTCATCCGTAAATTTTGTATCTATTTTCCTCATCGGATATCTCACAGCATAGAATATATGAATGAAGGGTTACTGCAGGAGTAAGTGAAGCATAGCGCAAGAGTACTGATTAATATAATAGGATAAAAATAACAATGAACTAATTGATTCTATGGCACATGTAAAATTGATCAACAGCGAGCAACGTAGAAAAATGATATCGAGGTTGAAAATTCATCATGAAGGTGTCCGGAAATCAACAATCGTGCAAGAAGAATATGTGTGGAGTCTTGACGTTTAATACAGCTCGTAAATTATTATGTAATTGTAATTAGCGATAAAAAATATCTTTTAAATGTATGTTTGTCAATATCCCACCAAAAACATTCAGAGGACACAGCATTGAAATGCAATATGACAGCAACGAAGTTGCAATATCCCCCCAAGCATTGAAATGCTAATACCCTTATGTAGATAAATAACCCGTTAATATGTACAAGCTTTCCATCTGTCCGCTTCTTTCGCGTCGCCCCGCCTTCGCGCCGACCTCCAAACGCCCGGTTTAGTCAAGTTGCATGAGTTGCCAACCAAAATGACTCAAGAAAGCGATTCTCGCCACTATATATACTACTTGTATCGCAAACTGGCCATGCATCTGATTGGTCTTGCTTATACGAACGCCTATATCGTCTAGAAGGTGTTCTTCCCTGACCCACACATGACAGCACGCAATTGGTCACTTCGACTTCAATTTGGATCTTAGTAAGTGTCTATGTATTCAGTCCACAATCAGAGCTCGTGCTGCTCGACCAATGATCCTTGCAACTACTCCTGCTCCAGATGTTTGGAAACATATGCCAATCATGAACGATTATGTTCGTAAGGCCAACTTGCCCGAGGAACTCCCGAAAGGCGCAACAAAAGGCAGAGCGGAAAGAGGTTGATGCAGGAGGTGCATGAAAATGAGTCCATTCATGTGCCGTGAGTGCAAGGTCTCGCCTTGCATTGATCCTGATGTGGCTAGTGGCAATTGCTACATGATATACCACCTAAAATTGCTAGTTCAGCAGGGAATCGACGTCGCGGAGCGTGCTCCAGCTGTAGAGTCCTCTTCAGAAGGCACAACTGACGCACAAGACCACGAGCAACGTCTCACCAGAGTCGTCACGTCAGGAATTACTACACAAAGGCTGACTAATCCAGTTGTTGTTGCTGCTCTTGCTCCTGCTGACGTGCTTCCAGTCACTGCTCTTGCTCCTGCTGCAGTTGTTGTTCCTGTTGAGAGGCGTGCAACGCGAGCAAGATAGGCAACTACTGCTCCAACAACTTCTGATCTACCTCCTCGGGATAGCCCAGGAACACCCGGTAGTAGTAAAAGTAAGAGGCAGCGCAGCTCGTGAAGTGTGGGACTTCGTGAGAGGGGTTGGGTGACTTGAGGAGAGAGCTTATTAGTTGTAAAGCTAACCTTTTGAAGACTATGAGCAAACGGAAGAGTCAAAGTCAAAGAGGAGACTTGGTCAGATAAAAGTACAGATGGTAGCTACATGAATGAGAACCAAAATCATTCTGCATCACTCATAGAATCACCCTGCATCACTCAGGAATAATCATGCATCACTCAGAATAATCACATCATCATACCTTCCTGCATTCCTCATCTTCATCGTAGATTGTAAGATCATTCATGGATAGTCAAGGTAGGAAACATATTAGGAAGCATAATACTCTAGCTTCACGAAGGTCAGATAGCCTAAATACCTATTCATTTCACATATTATATTGTTCCGCTATTGTGTGGTTTATAAGCTAATTATTTTCTCAACATGCCATTATCGTGTATTTATGAGTAAGAAGTCCCAATTTTCATAGAATACTTTTCCGCTAGAATCCGCGGGTTAAAATTGTGGCTTCACCAAAGATTGTACCTAAAATATACATTCCACATGAATTAGTATTCATACAAATTTATTTAAAATTGGATGAATAACATTTCTGTTCATCATGACTTTTCTGTATCTAGTATAAAAAAGTCACATTTCATAAATAACCGACCGTGTTTGCCGAAAAGGAATGCGCGACAATTTTGATTTTAGTCCGTAATTCTTCTATAACTCAACAACTATGAAGCTCAGAGCAATTTTGAGAAAAAATGAATTCAGAACGTTTTGTCTCAGAATATTTAATATTTGAAGGTAGGGGCACAAACCGCGTCAAGCGCAAATTTTTGGAAAGTTACCTTTTTTTTTAATTTATTGATAAAAAACTAAAACAGATAACTGAAATCTAATTGCACCATTCGATTCACAGACTTGACACTATAAAAGTGCAATATTTTGTTACCATAACTATTAAAATGAAGCCTCGACAGCTATATTAAAATTCCAAAAATTGAACAATTTTGGGAAATCATACCCCACTGGATAAGGCCCGCGCCTCACCATAACCTACCAAATCGCCAGAAGGCACAAACCACTCAGTGAAGGGTGAGGTTGTTCATAATTATCGATCTAATTGTCATAATATATCTGACAGTATAATAGGCCTAATACCATTAAAATTATTCTGTTCCCGGCCGTGCTAGGCTTTTTCATAAGCATAGAAATTAACGATACATCAACTCATTTAATATCATGATTTCAAACGTAAAACACTTAACAGCGGTGGAAGCATGCCAGAAAACACATCAAATGATCATGGGAAGCAGTGTCGACATGCTGGCCACAAGGCATCGCTCTCGTGTTAGCGGACTATCAGCTGTCTGTCACCCGTGTTGCAACCAGCCATACCAGGCATCGATGGAATGCCAGAGGACACCATATCACCAATCCCGAACCCTAAATAAAAGGACTAAAGGGGCATTTGTCTCATACGTATGCCAACACTAGTTCTAACTATTATTTTCTGCATTTAGAAGGCTAAACTGAAACAATCATTTGACGTAGGAAGAGGACTATATGAGGAGTAATGCAGGCCATGCCGTCAGAGATCAGCCAGCTCTTTGAGCTGAGCTGTTGTTTTATATTCTATGGATAACGTGAGGGAGAGGTCAGCGCATGGCATCAGATGAAAGAGACCTTACAATGGCAATTCAGCAACAAATCCCGATCTGGCATCAGCCTGAAGCACGGTGCAGAGCTCGTACGATTTACCCGAAATTGCCAGTCTCTTGCTCTCCCACGTCTCCATACTAGGTTTGTGACGCGTAGTGCGCAGAAGCGCCTATGCTCACTTGCGATAACTATGTTCAAGCTGGAAAATACTGTTTGACCAAATGGTAGGTACCATATAATAATACGATATTGTTTTTGTCTCCGCCGCAGACGACTACAGCAGCACTGCTCCAACATCAAACAGGGCCCGCATACAGCCCTCCAGGATCAGTGATGTCCAGCCATGTACCATATCCAGCGTGTAACCGTAACTGATTCATGGATGTTTATTCATTAAATGTAATCTTCAGGTTCTTTCCTCGGAGCTGAGCATGCCTGAGTTGTATTCAGGACGTATGTATAATTGGCATTTTTTACTATATTTGCCCCTTGAATAAATCATATTGAATAAATGATCTAAAATGTATACTCATTTAGTAATCATTTCCTACATAATACTATCTGGAACAGTGAAATAGATTCTAGCTAGCTTGTTTACTTTAAATAATGCAAACACTCAATCAACTATAATTTCTAATCAAAATCGAAAAAGAACTTGGAAGAATTAAGTTTTATACCTATTAAGACAAGAAATCAATATTTGTTCAGTAACTTTTGCTTACATATTACTGAATTTCTGAGGGATTTCAAAATTCCACCATCAAATAGAAGGAACGCACGTTGAAGAATCTAACGTTCTTATAACAGCAAAATTGACACAGCTGTTCGGGAAAAAATACAATCATTATCTATCGCATACCAAACTAAGATGTATTTTTTCTAAATTATTGTACCATCTGTGTTTCAATAAAGATAATAATTATTATTATTGTTTGTCAATAGTGCGGGGATGTTTGAGAAAAAAAGAGTTTTGGAACGAAATCCAAAATTATCAGTTCAGAATACCTGCACGAAAGTTAGTAGCCGGAGGAATTCACGAATGGAACGTTCGGTCATTGACACGATGAAACCGTCTTCCGTTTGAAAAAATCCGTGCTGGCACCGAAATTGCCAAACCTAATTTTTTCCCAAGTGATTTATCATTCATTGTTGGATAGGATTGCCGGACCATCAGCAGGAGCCCTGGTCGATTTGAAATTGAATACAATAGTTTAGGATTATCAATGCAGACATTTTGACAAGAAGCTTTGCTGTATATTAAAACTCAAACATGTTAGCGCTCGTAGCCATTTCAATCGTTAGATCAATTCATCATCGATGGTCACAAGGCAACGAGATGATTGTTTAGCATATTTTTAACGAAGATTTTGGAACGGTAACGACGATACCCCGTATGCAATCCATATCAACACACTTCTTAACAGACTAAATTTCAGTTTCTCAAATTTTCGCTCAACCGTTGTTTCACCTCTACATGCAGTTAGTTACTTTATGCACATTCGAAAGGGAACGTGCACATAGAAACTCAAACAAATAAAAAATCCCATATTGCCCAAATGTTTTCAATGTTTTACGTAAGCGTATGTTAATCATAGCCGAGATCATTATAGCCGATAATTTCGTCAATTATTCCTACACGCACTTTCATGTTTGTGTAACCGTGAGACATGTTTGTCTTTCTAACTCTTGCAACTTCCGAGTGGGCATGGTTGCAATATTTTCCATCAAAAGAGAATAAACGTCACTATACAGATATCCGTATCATGAATTAAAACTTCTGTTATGGCGAATAAACTTTCAGAGGAATTGCTCATTCCCAAAGAACGCCGATACTGATTAAAGTGCAACCCGAACTTACGACGGTCATGGAAGGGAAAGACCATAACTTGGATGTGTTGTTGTTGTTAAGGATAAACATAAATAAAATTTGAATTACCTCATTCGAAAATATTCCTGCCTATATTTATCCCCTGAGAAAGTATGTTAAATGGTTCCTTCATGTGACCAATCTTTCACTGTCATTAAATAACCACTGAAGAGCGATGACCAGTGGATCGCGTACCCGATTGCAATGAGAAACTCTGCTGCGGTATGTGCAACGAGTTCGAGCCTCAGTCGCCACACCGTTGCATAGTGAGCTCTCGCCCCTGTGTGACCGCCTATCCTTGCCACCCACCAGCTTATAAGAAAACGAACGTTTGGCTATACATTTACACCTAACAATATCTTTGCGTGAGCAATTTTCAACCCAAATCTTAAGAGCGACAGCAGAAGAATGTCTATCGTTTTTCCATTAGAATCATCAAAGAACGAACAGCTCAGCTTCGTCGCTCATTCTGGAATATTTGGAGTTTCACCACCGAGTCGCGTTGTTGGAGAGTGATTTGAATTGTGACTCTTTTGGCTCAAGGAAGGAAGACAATGGACCAAAGCGACAATAGACGAGAGAACAATTGCTGGGGGAGAACAGTCGTGCGGCGTCTCAGCAATGGTCAGGTGATGCAAGGAAGAGACAACGGGCCAATGCTGGCAAACGACGACATTGAACGCATTTGATAATTGCCGTTGAAAGAAGAGCACTGTCACCGGCAACATTGGGAAGGGGTGTGGGGTGTTGTAGGAGGTGGAGGAAAGTTCCAAGTTTCAACTGGAGTGTTTTCCGAGGGCGTAACAATGGATTTCTCCATCATGATTATCATCAAAGTTATTTGAACAATAAGAGCGAGGGATAAAAGCCTAGTCACTCTTGAGTAGGTGGTTACAACTCCTCGTAGTTTTTTCTCAACGTTCACTCAATATTGTTGATTCCTCTCTGTTCCTATTTCTAGAATTAAAATGACAAATATAATACATTTCGCAATTTTAAAAAATCCCACGGAGATAATATCCCACGGAGATGTAAGTGTTATTACGTGAACTGCTTTTCATTGTGTATTATATCGAAGGCTTTTTTTATAAAAGCTTGAATGTCAATTTAAAAAAAAAAAGTCATAAAAAATGAGCCTCATCTAATTCGACCCCGATTAATGAGTATATAAATAAGAAATGAAATTCCATGATTCACCACACATTTCCGGTCTTGTTTCTTCCCAATTAATGATTCCGTGGTTGTGCTATTGATGAAATCTGTTGATACAATTCATATGAAAAGTATTATAATGAATAATTCAATAAAAGAAATCGATAAACTTAATACAAATCCCCTAAATTTTTAGTATCTATAAATTTAAACAGACTATTTATAATAGTCTTCCTAATTAGCGTAAGGACGATTAATATGGCACACAAACAAAACTGGAGACCCCTTTGGAACTACTGTAGGTGGGATAATTTGTTAAGAAAAACACACATCTGAGTAAACGCAAAGTAGAGCCCATGTGCTGGAGCAACACGTAACGAATGTTTTGAAATTGAATTTTCGAGTTTTCCCATAAATAAATTCACTCGTTATTTCTTCGCAACGCGCGTATAAAATTAAATACAAGCAAGAAAAGATTTGTATGCTTTTTTCTATACATTTAATTACAAAGTTATTCACTTCAAAACTGTATGGTGCAATAATTTGCATACCATAGTAAGGCAATAAAATAAAATTGTTGCTGACATTCATTGGTTGTGTAAGTTGGTCCAGTGGAAGCAATTATTGGCGTCGTGAAGCAATCCGTATTGTTGCTGACATTCATTGGTTGTGTAAGTTGGTCCAGTGGAAGCAATTATTGGCGTCGTGAAGCAATCCGTATTTTTCAAAGGATTGAACAGAGCATGATGCATACTTCGGAAATGCAGGATTTTTTAAACGTTTGTCATATATATATAGTGATAATGCAAGAGCATTGTGTCTTGCCTTGTGCGACGATCCTAATGCTTAATTGCAAAGGAGTGTCAAGGTCTGCACACATGTATCGTACGGACGCATCACTGTCGCTAATAGGTCGTGGTCTGCACACATGTATCGTACGGACGCATCACTGTCGCTAATAGGTCGTGGTCTGCACACATGTACCGTACGGACTCACCACTGTCGCTAATAGGTCGTGGTCTGCACACATGTACCGTACGGATGCATCACTGTCGCTAGTAGGTCGAGGTCTGCACACATGTATCGTACGGACGCATCACTGTCGCTAATAGGTCGTGGTCTGCACACATGTACCGTACGGATGCATCACTGTCGCTAATAGGTCGTGGTCTGCACACATGTAGCGTACGGATGCATCACTGTCGCCAATAGGTCGAGGTCTGCACACATGTATCGTACGGACGCATCACTGTCGCTAATAGGTCGAGGTCTGCACACATGTATCGTACGGACGCATCACTGTCGCTAATAGGTCGTGGTCTGCACACATGTACCGTACGGATGCATCACTGTCGCTAATAGGTCGATGTCTGCACACATGTACCGTACGGACTCACCACTGTCACTAATAGGTCGTGGTCTGCACACATGTATCGTACGGATGCATCACTGTCGCTAATAGGTCGTGGTCTGCACACATGTACCGTACGGACTCACCACTGTCGCTAATAGGTCGTGGTCTGCACACATGTATCGTACGGATGCATCACTGTCGCTAATAGGTCGTGGTCTGCACACATGTATCGTACGGA
>SDVV010033135.1:0-11335 GCA_016164225.1 Gammarus roeselii
TATACACATATTTATATCGATTCTTGTTGTCTTTCTTATTGCGTATACCCTTCAAGATTAGTTTTTTAAGATTGCAATGTCATTAACAACCACAATATACGACATTCCACACTTGGATATGTACAGGAAATATTCAAAGAACATCGCTTTACAGGCAGTTCATTATTCAGCTCGCTCATTGCTCAATGAATATTAATTTTTTTGTGCCCGCTTCATTCAGAGGAGGCGGTGAAGAGGCTCAGACTTGTTATTTCTGATTTAAATGCAAACCCTGGCGACAAATTTATATGCATGGAACTTTAATCCAAAGCAATCACTTTGGCTGCAACTTCCGACACAGATTTTTCGTCACAACATCACGTTCAGATTGAACGCATAACAAGTAGAGTTTACTGCTACGACTTGCCCGTGGCCTAAGGCGCGTTGCCGTAACAGTTGCATACCAAACAACAACAACAGCTCAGAAGCCTGTCTGCTCATATGAAATACGGATATAGAGAATTCTTGAATATTGTTTAAAAAAAATCAAGAAACTGGGTTTCACTTCAACCGAGTGAAAAAAAAATAATGAAAGAGGTTAAAGGATAGAACCGTTGGTGCTTTCCTCTACATGTTTATGTTCTTCAGTTCCTGGTGTGGTGGTATAGATACTACTAACGATGGCGACAAAAAAATATATATATCTGCGATGCATATATGTGTTTTGGGTAATATGATAGTCCCGGCGACATGAACGTTATAAGCGGTACCGTATTAGAACATAACCGACAACTAAATAAACGACATAAACGACACCGTACAGTCAAGGAAGGGCAGCCTACAGTCATCTGCCAGTTCCATAGGCTGCTCTTCCTTGATTGGCTGCCCTTCCTTGATTGTACGGTGTCTAGGAACAACAACAATTTTGTAACTAGCGTACGTAGAAAAACTACTTCTAGTGGTCTGGAATGAATTTTTTTTTTAGCTTATGGCCCTTTAGTTTCAAAGTAAATAGCATCAAGATTCTCCTACACAGAGGTTATAATATCAGTTCAAATTATTTTTCTATCCACAACGAATTATCCTTCTTGAGGTCTCTTTTTTCAAATTTTTACCCTTACCCAAACATAGACCGCCTTGTGAATACATTTCTAAGTAGCAAAATGAATCTACCCCAGCCTATTACCCGGTGAATAAACGACAATATTTCTTCTCGCTGCCATCTTTCAGCTCTCAATCAGAAAAAACTGAAGAAGGAACTGAAATCCTTCCCATGTGCGTCCGCTCCTCTGTGGCTTACCACCGTTGGTTCACTGTTCACTTATAAAGATGTCCATCATAAGTGCGTCTGCTTCTCTGTGGCTTACAAGTTCGTTTAATTTTGCTGTTTCCTACAACCGTTCTTAATTGTATTTTTTATTACTCTTCAGCAGTTGATAATGGCCTTGAGGCAGAAACGTTCATTTTTATGCGCACCAAATTTTAATACATTTTTAAACTATGAGCTCTAGGTTTCGAACTTATACCTTTGCTCTCGTCTTTCTATTTAGTATCATCAAGAGTGGAACCACTGATTTTATTACTTATGTTCGCCGTTGCTATGGCAAAGATGGAGCTCGGAAATATAGAAGGCTCCAGGATCTTTCATTTAAACTGGTGAAGTCTCGATAGGATGTTTTATTTCTGACCAAGTGCAATATTCACAACATTATCCCGAGGTTTCATCGATTTAAACTGTACAAGAAGTGCCTCCATTCGTCTGACTGTTATAAAGCATGGCAGAGTAAATTGCTTTTAAACTAACTTAGTTGTAGGAATTAAAGCATAACGACCCTCCCTACTGTCCTGGAAACGGCCCGTACGGAATTGTCTACCGTTTTCTCTCGCATGGATTTTGCATAGGCTCATCATTTCGTGAATAAATCCACCGAGGAATTCGAAGACTGACCCAAGGCACTCACCAAAAAAAGCTTTCCACCTTAGGCATCAACAATTAAATTAGTCCCTGCAATCCGGAGAAAGTCATTTATAACTACAGTTCTGTTTCATTACCCCCTCGTCTGAAATTTTTGTTGGCTTTTGGCCAAGATTTTTGTTTGACAATTTAAAAAATTTATTTGTCATGTATTTTCTGTAATTTTAAAAATGTTTTCATGGCCACAAAGATGCTTCCAACCTTCATTTTGAATAGATTGAGTGTTTATTATTGACATCAATTACTACGGATCGAACATGATAATACAATTCATCGAATATAATTAAAGGCATAAAAAATAGGTTCAACATTGCTTGGTGAGTTGATCAGTTAAAAAGATGCTCATAGATGACTTGTTCCAGTAACACAATGATACAATAGAGGCCGACTACAATGCGATGTATGAATTGGATTGTTGCAAATATCACCGCGCCCTGATAAATTGTGTGTGAGGTTTACACTTGTAGAAAAATACAGTAAAAAAAATCGGTTGGTTGTCTGATACATTTATCCCTGGAGGCGAGGGGGGGGATCTCAATCACGAGTCGCTGTGTGATCTGGTCAAAACAAATACACTTTTTTTTTGCGTTCTATTAATGAAAGCCACGATGTTTTTATTAAATTGTATTAGGCATGATTCGTCCAACAATTGGTGTTGAGTAAATCATTTTATTGTATCAGCAAGTATCAGTATTCAGTATTTAAAATTTGGGTACGTATTCAGTATTTAAAATTTGGTACTTCCATCAATTGACAGCATCCAAATGCCTAGGAATCATATGTTTTCGAATTATTCCCCGTCGCAATGATATCTAACCTAATCCATTATAAATATATTACTGAAATAATACATTCAAAATTGTCATAACCATGTAAAAATAATTTTATGTAGCACACCACAACGGTCCAAAGCAATCTTTAATTTTAGTATACTGTCAGATATTACCAAATGATAATACTAGAGGTCATTTTTATTAAAATACTTGAAGTGTTGAAATAAAATTTTCCTTCATGGCTGTTTCGCTTTAGTGAAGAATTTCAAAGGGAAAACGGATGGTAATATCTTAATAATGTGGTGTTCTGTGTGTGTGAGTGGCCTATCTCCTATCCCTTCCTACTCTGCTCCGCTTCCAGTTACTGCTTTTTATCGACCGGTGCTTACGTCCCAGTCATTGTGGCTGCGCCACAACAGGGAGCTGCTGACGCTGTGTTTTGACCAAACAATTAACTTGACCTTGGTCCGTATATTCCTAATTCTGTATCACGTGGGCTATACGAACAGCGTTTCACATGGACTAAATCACTGATGATTTGTTGCGTTCACGTGCAGATTGCTATACATTACATGATAGGAAAGTTTGATTGTTCAAACTCTAGTATACATTAGGACGAGGCCAACTTTAAGATAGCACGTCGAGACAAGGAGACAAGGAGTAAACTATACGTCCCCCACAGGCCGCGAGTGGAAGACGGAGGCACCAGCGACAACCATAATCTGCAATGTCATGAGCAGCACTGCAGAGTGTCGGATGCAGAAGCAGGCAATGGTTGGTAACCCTGATTACAAACGTCGCCCCAAGTTACCACCGGAATGCATTAATATACTATTTATTTCCTGACATCTACACCAAAACCCAACGGAAGAGTAAGCAGATGAATAATTCTCTCATAGCTACGTAGACAAAGATGTTTTAGTGAGTACTCTACAGAGCAATGACCTCCCATGGTGAAGACCCCGTGGGATGAAGTTAAACAATTCCACGAGCCACTGAGAGAACGACAGTGTTAATAAGCCCCTTACATCAACGCGCCCTACGAGGGAGCCTATTATGACCCACGTTGAGGCTCCGGTGGAAATGAGGCTCAACTCAACTCAAATCAAACCTTACATCAAAACGGGGCAATGAAATGATACCCCGGGATCAGTCCATTAGATTAGTTGGCTCGTTTAAACGGAATTTATTTCATCGTACTGGAGAAACGAGCCTCGAGGCTCGTGCCAATCATCAGCAACTGCCACTCGCAAAGGAGTGGCTTCTGATCCTCCTGGTGGCAATTGAGGGAACTTCCTCAGATGGAGTGGGAAGACAATTTATTGAATTTGCTTGTATATTGCGATCACAAAAAAAGGATTTGTTATCAAAAACAAGTGACAGTCAAACGTATTACAATAGGTCACATTCGAATTATGTACATTTATTTTGGATCGATATTCAGGACGCATTTATGAAGCTACACAGTCATGCATAATATTGAGCATGAGCTTATTATCCAATTTATTTGCTTTAATTCCTAGCCCAGTGGGGCCACCAACAATTCAGCACCACACGTTAACAGATGCGATTTAGAGCTCATCGCTTTGCGTAGGCCTTTGACCTCCAGGATCCACATCATCGGGAGGCCAAAGTGATGGCAGAGACATTCGGACAAGTAAATACACCATCATCACCGTAAGCCTCATCAACACCTCCTCCCACAACCTGTCATCAAAGTAATTAAGTATCGTACACCTGTGCCCAATTCTTCCCGACCTCTCTCCCTCGGTCCGGTCCTTTTAAAAGTCAGTCGTGTCAACGGGGCAATGCATGCCCTCGTCTGCGCATGAGGCCGCCATTGCCCACAACTGCGTCCTAATGAGGCAATTATTTCACTGCGGGATTATTTACCGAGCCTGGCAGTGAGCAGATCGCTGGCATGCGTCTGTGTAGGAGGGGCGGGGGAGAGGCGCACGTGTGTAGTGACAAATGCTTGACGTGATGTATGCAGTGATGTATGAAGTGATTTATGAAGTGATGTATGAAGTGATGTATGAAGTGATGCATGAAGTGATGTATGAAGTGATGGGTAAAGTGATTTATGAAATAATCAAGAACAGCCGACAGCTGATGGACGAGACGTTCTATTATTATTTTCTCTTTTGTATCAAGATCGGAAAGAAATGTCATTCCCATCTTTCATCCCCCAAAAAATGCGAAGAAATTTGAGAGGGAGGAACTAGTGTCATAATAAGACCACTCTGGACACTGTTAAATTGTTGAGGTTAATGTGGGGGAACTAGTGTCATAATAAGACCACTCTGGACACTGTTAAATTGTTGAGGTTAATGTGGGGGAACTAGTGTCATAATAAGACCATTCTTGACACTGTTAAATTGTTGAGGTTAATGTGGGGGAACTAGTGTCATAATAAGACCACTCTGGACACTGTTAAATTGTTGAGGTTAATGTGGGGGAACTAGTGTCATAATAAGACCACTCTGGACACTGTTAAATGGTTGAGGTTAATGTGGGGGAACTAGTGTCATAATAAGACCACTCCTGACACTGTTAAATTGTTGAGGTTAATGTGGGGGAACTAGTGTCATAATAAGACCACTCTTGACACTGTTAAATTGTTGAGGTTAATGTGGGGGAACTAGTGTCATAATAAGACCACTGTGGACACTGTTAAATTGTTGAGGTTAATGTGGGGGAACTAGTGTCATAATAAGACCACTCTGGACACTATTAAATTGTTGAGGTTTGCTGGCAGGCATGAAGAGGACGATTCAATTATTCAGGAGACGAATTTATAGGTCATTTGATTTTAGAATACAGCCGAAAACTTACACCTACAATTACTTTGAAGTGAATTTTAAAAGTGATGTTTTTTTATCTGCGGGAAAAATATGGATTAAGATGCTCCAAACTCATTCTTCAAAAGCTCAGCGTGTGAATAACATACTTTTAGGCCTAATTTATGGCATTCCTTGCTGTCAGAACACGCCCAGGATTATTGTTTTAAATGAAAAGTGATAAATAACAAGAAGTAAATAATAATCCTTTCGATACCAGTCGACTTTATCTTGGAAAAACATTTAATTTATTATATCAGATTACGCACAATTTTACATCTATACCTCCTTTTTACGGAAGATATTTCAGTTCAACAATAAGTACAATCTCATCCTGGAACCTATTATAATAAGAACAGAGAGACAACTCTGTATCTATACGAGAATAACTTCCTACCATTGTTAACAAATAACCCGTGTCTGCCCAAGATGGCCTCTATACCAAACCCCCCTCGAAGATGAGGTCTGGCGGTTGTAAGGGTAGGAATGAGAGGGAGGAAGGTAAGGATAAGACAGGAGTCCTGTGGTGCACCAAATTAGTGCTCCTAATTAAAGCGAGTTAAGGCCTTGGTCTTTAGAGTCCATAATCTGATTATCGCGACATTTAAGGCCTCAATGAGCTCTCATTAAGGGAGTGCGTTGGTTTAGAAATCAGCTCCAGTACTGGCAGGTGGATGAGGTCTTACCTTGTGCTGGTGTTAAGGAAAAATTCACTACGTTAGAGATTAAGCCAGTGCTGATACTCATTTCAATACAGCGTTGCTGAATTATTGCTTAAAGTAAAAACAGTGAAGGCGAATTAATATTAATACAGCGTTGCTGAATAATTGTTCTATATATGATATCACCATGAAGGTGAATTAAACAAATGCTGATACTCATGTTAATACAGCGGAGCTGAATTGTTGTATGAGGTATACATATTGAATTGTAGTTCAAATCCCAAGTCTACTTGGCGAGAGGGAGATCCAATTTTAGCATAAGATCCTTCGATTACTCAACCAAACTGGGACTCGAAATATTCCTTGGAGGGAAAGAAAAAGAAACGACCCCAAAATATATCTCTGGATTCTGGTTTGCTGCCTCTTATTATAAATGCAAGATATTCGACTGATGTTATTGTGCGTTAACCTTCTGAAGTTTGCCAACCTTGTCGATACTCAGAAATCATCGTGATCACAGTTGTACTCATCTTATTGTAATTTTTGAACGTCTGTTTGGTAAATTCGAATACGCTACGGAGAAAACATATTCATGAAATTAATTAAACTACGTCTGTAACTCCATGAGTAAAGAAATATTTACGTAACGGAATTATATGAGTTATGTGCGTACCTGTAGTCTTGTTGTACATTAATATTGATTGTGCCTCGCCTTGTGTCCGCGATGTTGCACCTGTAACTAGACTAGACAGTTGTGGCCATTGAATGTGATGAGATGTGCAACAATACGGTCTTGCTTCTAGAGTGTTTTCTGAGCGTTCGGAACATTAGCAATGCTAGTTATTAACTCTATTTTGCTTCTTGCAAAGCACACCTCGAAGCAATGAAGTCATTTTGCTGAATAAATACACTTGCTGAATAAATACACTTGCTGAATAGATACACTAGCTGAATAAATACTCTTGCTGAATAAATACACTAGCTGAATAAATACACTTGCTGAATAAATACACTTGCTGAATAAATACACTTGCTGAATAAATACATTAGCTGGATAAATACACTAGCTGAATAAATACACTATCTGAATAAATACACTTGCTGAATAAATACACTAGCTGAATAAATACACTAGCTGAATAAATACACTTGCTGAATAAATACACTAGCTCGGCACTTGTGTCTGTGCTGCTGACCGCGAACTGAAGACCGTATTGGTTTGCCTTTAAAAATTGTAATAGAAGTACTATCGGTTACAAAGATAGAGACCTTATTTTTGATTTCGCGCTCTATTTAAACCTTATTTAAATCAAATTGTGTGTAGTTAGGTAAGTTTTTATGGTTGTATGTTTACACCCAAACGTCTGGAAAAAATGCATATGTGTAAATACACACCATAAACTTACAATTTCGGTGCAGGGATGTCGTAAACAAAACACGAAATTAAAATTAAGTCTCTATCTTCGTAACTGATTGTACATGGCTTGAGATTCTGCGAAATAAGAATCAGATGATTTAGAGCGAACTATTGGTCTTCTTCCTGATCAAATTAATGCAATTTAACAATCGATAACTAAACGTTTTTTTACCACTATAAATTTTGTAATTTAATAATTATGATGCAGAGAGGAATTTTTCACCAATTTAAAGCGAAACAAAATCATGCTAAAATTTCCCAACTGATGCGGAAAAGTGCCATAATACCTCGCGACCGCCGCTTCATAGCGTGTCCTGGTGAAAATGAGCGATATGGACCTTGTGCTCCTGTCAATTTGCGTATCAATACCTAACTTTTGCGACGGAAATTATGAAAGCGAGTGTCCCATCGGAACATCAAGCAGTGTTGTACCCTTTCGGAATTTGATAACAGCATTTTTTGAATTTTTTATCAATCGGAATTTAGTTTCAGGTTGAATTTCAAATTGGTTCTTCCGTAGCATTTCGTCAGGGTCGATCAGGCTTGGGATTTTAGGCCCAAGGATTTACTCGCACCAGGATTAGCTTTCGAAGGCATAAATTACGATTTTAATTTTATTTTCAACTAGCCTGAAATAATTTTCACTGTTTTTTGTGTACAAAATTTGTAGCTTGTATTTTTCTAAATTTTTCAGCAGCGTCTGATATAAATCCGTTTTCCTCTCCTAAAAGTTCTAAAGAAATGTTATCTAGTTTTGTGATACAAGTTCACACATTGGAAACTTGGATTTTTAATTTATATGCTTCAAAATATGCTGAAAAGTTGCGTCACTTTTCTTTCATCTTCTTATTCATTAGGCTTGTTTTGCTGGATCGAGTGTAAAGAAATAGAGAGCGGTCCATGACCCGAGTGAATAAAATATAGCTAATTGGAGGAGCGGTGCAGGACCCGATTCTCCGTGTCGCCAGCGTTGCACCAGTGAAGTGTTTGCGGATTACTGCAAAATTATATTTTGAATGGAATGTTTTATCGGAGAGATTGCTCTTGTGTTGAAAACAGAGACTATCTTGGTGCTCTTGTGTTTAAATCAGAGACTATCTTGGTGCTCTTGTGTTGAAATCAAAGACTATCTTGGTCGTAATAGCATCGGACGTGAACGAGAACCCTTCAAATGAACGCGGTTCAGTAAGACATAACCAGGTAAATAAATATATATTACCTTCATTTCAAATAAGTCATGAGACTACTTTGATTACTGTCTGAACAAGCTCTGCCTTACACTACAAAAACTCTTTGACTTTCATTCACTGAGACATCTTTTCTTGATAAAAAAAATTTCACTTGAATTTGTTGTCTAAAATACTTATCAGGTTTTCGTTTTCAGCAATAAAACATTAATTGGCCTAAAAAAACAAGTTTCAAGTTGAAAGGATTACGACTGAGCCTCCTGTTGTTTATCAAAGAGATGGTTTAACCACTCACGTTAGCCAGAAAAGAAGACTTCTCGAAATATTTCGTGGCCTTCGATCAAGAGGGTAGCGCATGAGCAGCATGAAACGAGTCAACATTCTCTCTTCAATAATTACTGTTGGTAAATTATTTCATGAAATATTTCCTCGAGCATTGTTTTATTCAAAGCTTACTTGAGCAATTTGCTCAGAACTCGTTAATCTACCCATTTTGAGGCCCCGGTGGAGTTGGACCCCTGCTATAATGAAATCTTCAATTTTTTATCCCTTTTGTCCCCATTTCAATGTATTATAGCGTGCATAGCGAAGGAGGCTACCTGAACGTTGGCGGTCGCCAATAACGAGTACTTCAAAGATTAGGCATGGCAGACCAGAAGGTCGCTTCGCTCGGATAGTATGACCCATCAATGTAATTAGTAAGAAGAGAAGCAGCCAGTAGCAAACAAGCTAATCTAAAGTGAACGGAAGTTATTTGGCCGCATGCAATTAAGAAGGGACTGAGAAGAGTAACTTTTCTTAGGCCATGCCTACGACGGAAGTAATGCATATACATGAGTCGTATGACGTACAGAGGAGCAACAGGGATGGCCTAGAAGCAGTTAGTGTTGACTCGACTTTGGCCCAGCTCGGTTACCCGCTCTTGTACAGACCTGCTCTTACGGTCATTTCCTCAACCTGCTTCGCTTACGCCCAAATCTAAATCATCTTGCCAAAACTTGTATAAAGTTTTCAAATACATTATATAATAAACCCATCCGAGGTCGAGTGAAAAGTACTCTGCCTACAATATCAAAAAATATAATGGACTCTTTTCACCTGCTACTTTTGATTTTTTTTTGACTGACGCACATTGACCGCACTATGAGATGAAGAACCAAATTACGACGTGCCATTTTCCCATAGCGTGTTCTTTTTCTCAATTACACACAGAGGCAAATATAAATCAAATTGACATACTTTGTATATTTTTAAATACATGCAACAAGTGAAGTGCCAAAAGCATTCAAGTAACAATCAAACGAACGGTGTTCATCTCTTGTCATGATGAACGAGAATTTGAACATCATTAGTCTGAAACAGCACACCGCAGCAAACTGTCCAAGATTGAGTCGTTGCTCTCTTGCAATTTGGCAGCAAAAGTTTACCGGATTGCTTCTGAAATACTTGAAGGATTTAGTATATGCCGTAAACGGCAGGAGAGGCAAGATATCAATTAACATTCAGCCTACTGACGTGACTATTCAACAATACAATCATTACTTTTTTCCATGACGAACTTCCTGTTTAATGAAATATCATTCGAACCTGCTGCTAGTGTTGGCTGTACAAGATATTGATTCCTCTTAGTTAAAACATTTATTCGTAAAAATAACCAGACTGATGCTTATATATACATACTCTTCCTGTGAAAAGTTATGACAATTATTTCAAAAGCAAACTACGGAATAATTTATT
Source organism: Gammarus roeselii (assembly GCA_016164225.1). NCBI lineage: Eukaryota > Metazoa > Arthropoda > Malacostraca > Amphipoda > Gammaridae > Gammarus > Gammarus roeselii. The sequence continues at coordinate 10,571 of SDVV010033135.1, forward strand.
TTAAAATTTCGTTCCTCTGTGCCAAGGACTGAGGGCGTAGCAAAGAGCAAAACTCATCAGGTGCGCCTCTTTGATGTCAACGTGACATCATTTCAGGAATTTTGATTCACTTCAGCAGCGGCCATATTTGTCGGTAACGTTACCATAAAGCAAGCCGCGCGAATCTGGAACACTTTTATTATTGAGTGGACAATTGAACAAGCAATATTAAAAATGAGTGCATCATTGATGAAGCAATGCTGGTTGAAAGTTATGAATTGATTAATTCGATGGAAGAAAAAAACATACAGCCTTGAGTCATCCATTTACTCGAATGTATCATTCGTTTCCAATGTCAGCTCAAACAAAGATATCCTATGCTGGCCTAAATAGGATTTTAGAAATGGACCATATAACAAGGGGAACTAGCAGCTGCATTGTGACTCACAATATTCTAGCGGTTATATCAGTCACTTCATAAGAGTCACTTCAAACAATCGTCTAGCGGTTGTATCAGTCACTTCATTGGAGTCACTTCAAACAATCGTCTAGCGGCTGTATCAGTCACTTCATTGGAGTCACTTCAAACAATCGTCTAGCGGCTGTATCAGTCACTTCATTGGAGTCACTTCAAACAATCGTCTAACGGCTGTATCAGTCACTTCATTGGAGTCACTTCAAACAATCGTCTAGCGGCTGTATCAGTCACTTCATTGGAGTCACTTCAAACAATCGTCTAACGGCTGTATCAGTCACTTCATTGGAGTCACTTCAAACAATCGTCTA
>SDVV010033136.1:0-11335 GCA_016164225.1 Gammarus roeselii
GGTCACGCATGGGAGAGGTGGTGGGCTGAGGAAGCCCACCAATCACGAGCTCACCATCTCCGGTCACGCATGGGAGAGGTGGTGGGCTGAGGAAGCCCACCAATCACGAGCTCACCATCTCCGGTCACGCATGGGAGAGGTGGTGGGCTGAGGAAGCCCGCCAATCACGAGCTCACCATCTCCGGTCACGCATGGGAGAGGTGGTGGGCTGAGGAAGCCCACCAATCACGTGCTCACCATCTCCGGTCACGCATGGGAGAGGTGATGGGCTGAGGAAGCCCACCAATCACGAGCTCACCATCTCCGGTCACGCATGGGAGAGGTGGTGGGCTGGCCGAGCCCCTGTGCCACAAGCCCACGGCCTCAGGTCCCCTCAGGGAGAGCATGAGCGTCTTTTAGAGGAGGGGGGATGTCTGCTGCTCCACCCAGAGCGGTCTATTACCCCTAGCAGAGATTCTCGCCCTCCCTTCTTGCCCCTCCCTCCCCCCGCGGGCAATGCAGATCAAATTAATATATTTTATACGTACGAAATAAAGTAATTAATGATAGATAAAGACATTCAAGTGCGCCATTTCTTCATTTCCATTCCAAAAGAATCGACAAAAACATTTTCCTGATTACCAATTTGAAGGCTATAAATAAAAGAGAATATATACTTTAGCACACTGATCCAGCTCAGAGTTCTTTGTTATAATGTTTCGACTGTACAAAAACTGTTGTATTGTCATTGTAATTTATGACGACGCTCCAGTAATGTGTCGAGCAGTGCGCCTAATCGAGAAGATGGTGAGGCACTGCCCTCATGCGACACAATACAAGTGTATAACAATTTAAACGCTTCATAAAATCGAGATCATGTGACATCTTAATATTTGAATGAATAGAATAGATTGAATATTTGGGGATTTTGTATTGTTTAATGCATCAAATGACAAAAATCAAATTTCAACTTCGCCATACGACCTATTCTGATGAGCGCACGACTGAACCATTTGGATAAATCTTGCAACTGCACGTCAGACGGTTTAGATGCACATTCTGTGACGACTTTGCATAGCAGTTCCTTCAGATATTCAATTGACATTGGTTTGCGTTCGTGAACTATGAATTCCATCTCTCCCCAAAACCATTAGTCGAGTGGACGGGGTCGGGGCTATGAACGGGCCATGGCTGGCTCGTTCGGCAGCTAATTACTTTACCCGAAAATTAGTAAAATGGAAGAAACTCGTTGGAGCAGTGAGTAGAAGCATTATCCTGTTGGAGCAGTGAGTAGGAGTATTATCCTGTTGGAGCAGTGAGTAGGACCATTATTCTGTTGGAGCAGTAAGTAGAAGCATTATCCTGTTGGAGCAGTGAGTAGGAGCATTATCCTGTTGGAGCAGTGAGTAGGAGCATTATCCTGTTGGGGCAGTGAGTAGGAGTATTATCCTGTTGGGGCAGTGGGTAGGAGTATTATCTTGTTGGAGCAGTGAGTAGGAGCATTATCCTGTTGGAGCAGTGAGTAATAGCATTATCCTGTTAGAGCAGTGAGTAGGAGCATTCTCCTGTTGGAGCAGTGAGTAGGAGCATTATCCTGTTGAAGCAGTGATTAGGAGCATTATCCTGTTGGAGCAGTGATTAGGAGCATTATCCTGTTGGAGCAGTGAGTAGGAGCATTCTCCTGTTGGAGCAGTGAGTAGGAGTATTATCCTGTTGGAGCAGTGAGTAGGACCATTATCCTGTTGGAGCAGTGAGTAGGAGCATTATCCTGTTGGAGCAGTGAGTAGGACCATTATCCTGTTGGAGCAGTGAGTAGGAGCATTATCCTATTGAAGCAGTGAGTAGGAGCATTATCCTATTGAAGCAGTGAGTAGGAGCATTATCCTGTTGGAGCAGTGAGTAGGAGCATTATCCTGTTGGAGCAGTGAGTGGGAGCATTATCCTCTTGGAGCAGTGGGTAGGAGTATTATCCTGTTGGAGCAGTGAGTAGGAGCATTATCCTGTTGGAGCAGTGGGTAGGAGTATTATCCTTTTGGAGCAGTGAGTAGGAGCATTATCCTGTTGGAGCAGTGACTAGGAGCATTATCCTGTTGGAGCAGTGAGTAAGAGTATGTTCCTGTTGAAGCAGTGAGTAGGAGCATTATCCTGTTGTCGCAGTGAGTAGGAGCATTATCCTGTTGGAGCAGTGATTAGGAGCATTATCCTGTTGGAGCAGTGAGTAGGAGCATTATCCTGTTGGAGCAGTGGGTAGGAGTATTATCCTGTTGGAGCAGTGAGTGGGAGTATTACCATGTAGGGAGTAGATTTTATTCGTCCAAACGGCTGGCCATATTTTTTTCTTACTCAGATTGAGATACTTTTTGGAATTAACTGCTACGCCGTCTGATATCAATTGGATGGTGCTCCTGCTCACTCCATTAACAATAGGATGGTGCTCCTGCTCACTCCACCAACAATAGGATGTTGCTCCTGCTCACTTCACCAACATTAGGATGGTGCTCTTGCTCACCAACAATAGGATGGTGCTCCTTCTCACTTCACCAACAATAGGATGGTGCTCCTGCTCACTCCACCAACAATAGGATGGTGCTCCTGCTCACTTCACCAACAATAGGATGGTGCTCCTGCTCACTTTACCAACAATAGGATGGTGCTCCTGCTCACTTCACCAGCAATAGGATGGTGCTCCTGCTCACTTCACCAACGAGTGTCTCGCCTTTCTAGCGGACCAGTTTCCAGCGAGAGTAATCAGCCGTCGAACGGACCAGCACTGGCCCGCTCTTACCTCCGACCTCAGCCTGCTCGACTACTGGTTTCTGGGAGAGATGGTTACATACCCTCGGGTTGCCCTGCAACACACAAGCAGCATAGAGGCTTTGAGGATGGAGAGAGTGTATACATGGTGAATCCCACCTAGGAGGACACTGAGAGATTCACTCGCATGTAAACTAAGGGTGGGCAGAATGACCTTTTTGGATCTATTTTTTCCTTCTCTCTTTTTGTAATTCTTCAGTTCGGTGAAGTTAGTCTCCTTTGATCGATAGGGTCATCTTCACTGTTTGGTGGGGTTACCTTCTCTGTTTGGGTGTAGGGGGCCAACGCCTGATTAATTTTTCAGAAGACATAAATGGAATAGAAACCTACAAAAGGCAGCAATATCCTAGATCTTCTATTTTGGGAAAAGGACTCTGGTATCACGAACGTTAGAGTGGGCGAACCCCTCGAAACTAACAATCATAACTGTAACCGTTTCAAAATAGAGGTCAAGTTGAAAATGTTTTAAGCTACGATAGCGTCCCAAGCTTTAGATTAGATCATTTTTATGACTTAAATGAGTCAATGGCGGCAGGGGATATAGCCTTCAGACTTGACGTCAACCAATCGTTAAATAATTTTATGAATTGATTTAAAAATATTGAACTTAAGCACATCCCGTGCAAAAAAACTCGCGATCATAAGTCAATCAGCCTAAGTACTGGAAAGAAGAATGGCAGCACCTTCAGTCGCAAAAACAAGCAACACACTCGACAAAACACTAGTACCCACATGACGACGCAACAAAAAAAATCTAAATCAACAAAAGAGTAATAAAGAAGGTCATGGAACATAAAAAGAGGGGTAGTGAAAATTAAAATGTGGCGAACGCCAAAACCAATCCGAAACAATTTTGTATTGTATATTTCGAGCCCAAAAAAAATCAAGACCATCCTTAGGTCCACTTGAGAACAATAGCTAGTGAGCTAGCAACGGATGACACTTACTTGAGCATCCTACTAAACTAATATTTTTGTTTTGTATTTACGTATGAGAATCTGGATATTCCTAATTCTAAGGATATCAGAGCGCAAAGACAAATTGAAGCACTCAGCCCAGTAAGCTTTTCCCTTGACGAAGGTGTAAGCGATGGCGAATGCCCACCCAAGCGTTCAATGAGGCAAGTTTATGGAGCCTGCCAAACCAACACTAACCCTGCTCCTGCCAACCACTGGGTTTTTACCTCTGGGTTTTGGCCTTTGGGCTAAGATTTAATCAAAGGCTTCCTCTCCGGGACCAGGCTTCTACCTGGGGCTCCACCTCAGGGATAAGGGAGAACACACCAACTCGTTGGGCGTCTCCATCTACTGGGCTTCGCCACCTATGAAACCTCCTCTGGTCTTCCTCTGGGTTTTACCTCTGGGTTTGGCAAGCGCAAAACAGTGCTGGGAATACAGGTCTCCCACTTCCAGGCCCCATCACCCACCTGGGCGGCACCCGCCCCGGGACCTTGGATAGCAGAGGATTAACCTTGCGTTCTCTCACCCTTTTCACCGACTTGAGACAGTTCCTGAACAGCTGAATCTGCCAGAAGTGGGTTTACACGCCGAAGATATGCTGAAGATGAGCCTGCAAACAACGGGCCATAAGTTGGCCATTAGATGTATACCTGAACATCCTAGGACCTCCAGCGCGCCCCACCCCATCTCAAGTCTAGGCTGGAGAACACACAAGATAGCCACGCTCACAAAAGTACGAAATATATAGCTGCATTGAAAGTTGCAAAATCTCCAAGTCCAGACCAAGTTCATCCCTGAATATGAAAGAGGCTATGAATGAAATTGCCAAACATTTACTAAATATTTTCACCCAATCTCTCACAAAAGGGAAGAGGCCAATGTTACTTCCATTTAAAAGAATGATAAAATGTGTCTCGGCAATTACCAACCAATTAGTCTCACCTCAGTCATTAACTGATAAAAAGTTTGATAAAATTCCAGAGTTCTTAGAATCGAACAAGGTGATTGATGACTCTTCATGGGTTTAGACACGATCATTCATGTCTAGTGGTAACATAATTGAAATTCACGACACAAAATCTCCAATCAACATCAATTACCTTGACTTTCAGAAGACCTTCGATAAAGTCCCTCACAAACGCTTAGTTAGTAAATTGCACAGCAGCGATATTCTAGGCGAGCTAAATGATTGGATAACATGTTGGCTTACGGACAGACGGCAGCGAATTGTACTTAACGGAGCTTCCTCACCTTATGTTACGTTACAAGCGGCGGGCCTCAAGAATCCGTGTTAAATCCAGTTCTCTTCATAATATGCCTAAACGATCCCGAACGAACGTAATTTCGACCCTTTGCTGATAGTAAGTAAGATAAAAGAAAAGGGTAAAGCGAACATGAGTGTCAGCAGATCTAATTAGACTTGGACAAAATTTTTGATTGGTTAGAAAAGAGGCAAATGAATTTTACTGTCGATGAACGTGCAGTTACGCGTACAGGTCGTCCTAACCCCGTGCACGACTGTTCAATGTCCGGAAAAAAAATTATTCCCGTCACCAAAGAAAGAGATCTGGGGTGATTATAGTAACGAATTTCAAAGCAGCAAGCAATGTGACTATGCTGCCGAAAAAGACAAAAAAGTGCTACGTATGATTCCCCGCACCATCTCGTACAGGAGTAGAGAGTCTTCTCGAGTTACACAATGCAGTTGTTAAACCACATTTCGTGTATTCCATACAATCGTGGTCTCCATTCCCTAATTTTTTTTTAATAAAATAGAATAGATTCCACTAAAAAAAACGTTATTAAATTTGAGCAGATTAGAATAGGTTCGCTGGCGGTCATGGACGAAGTGTGGAAGATTATGATGAGTAAGGAAAACGTCGACCGAGCGATCTTTTCACTCTGGATGCGAACAGAGTGACCAGGAATAATGGATACAGCATCGTTGGTAAGCGTTTTTCACTCGATACCAAGAGTTATATCTTCACGGATAGAGTTGTCGAAGAATATAGCAAACTTCGAGCGGTGGCTGTAAACAGCGACACAATAGATTCGAGCCACGGCTCGATAAGTTCTACCCGAATCGCGGCAAAATGGCACCCGGCTACGCAAGCTCACTCGAATTTTCGTTAGAAAATACAGTGTGCGACATTGACGCCCGCGCGGTTAGAACGGTGCCCGGCATCGACAGTAGGTAGCACTGTGAAAAAGGTGCCCGGCATTGATACCTGCCCGTAGCAAAACGGTGTCCAGCCATGACACCGGTCAGCAGTGATTTAACGAGAAATGGAACTGAGACAATTTCAAATCATCATCACGGGCTGGTGGATTTCTTTTCATGTGCTGGTCTGAGTTGTTTGTGTGTCGCCGTTAAATGCAATCTAATCCTCCAAACTTTCGCTTTCTTGATCCTATAATACAGAAATTGAATTGACACAAGAAGCGCTCTTGGACATTCTACTTTAGAACTAAACATCTTGCTCTCAAAAGGCAACATAGTTTGCGTCAAAAGACTAATTATGTCTTTTTACACTTGTAAACACTTGCCAACCTCCTCTGTTTGGTACTAGTTACCTCCCATCTTCGTTGGGATCACATTTTCTGCTCGGTGGTGTCACCTTCTCTGTTTGGTGAGGTCGCCTCCTCTATTCGAATCGGTCACTTCCTCTGTTTGGCCTTTGTTCTGGTCACCTCCTCTGTTCGGGTCACCTCCTCTGTTCGGGTCACCTCCTCTGTTCGGGTCACCTCCTCTGTTCTGGTCACCTCCTCTGTTCAGGTCACCTCTTCTGTTCGGGTCACCTCCTCTGTTCGGGTCACCTCCTCTGTTCGCTGGCGGTCACCTCATCTGTTCGGGTCACCTCCTTTGTTTGGGTCACCTCCTCTGTTCTGGTCACTTCCTCTGTTCGGGTCACCTCCTCTGTTCGGGTCACCTCCTCTGTTCGGATCAGCTCCTCTGTTCGGGTCACCTCCTCTGTTCTGGTCACCTCCTCTGTTCGGGTCACCTCCTCTGTTCGGGTCACCTCCTCTGTTCGGGTCACCTCCTCTGTTCTGGTCACCTCCTCTGTTCGGGTCACCTCCTCTGTTCTGGTCACCTCCTCTGTTCGTGTCACCTCCTCTGTTCGAGTCACCTCCTCTGTTCGGGTCACCTCCTCTGTTCGGGTCACCTCCTCTGTTCGGTGGGGTCTCCTTCTCGGTTTGGTGGGTGTCACCGCCTCTGTTCTATGCCTCTGTTCGGTGGAAGTCACCCCCTGTGTTCGGCAGGGATCACCTTCTCTGTTCGGTATTGGTGACCTTCCTTGTTCGGTACCAGTCATCTCCCCTGTTCGGTGGTGGTCACTTGATCTGTTCGGTGAGGGTCTTCGCCTGTGTTCAGTGGGGTCATCTCCATTGTTCGTTGAAAGTCACCTCTTTCGCTTGGTGGGACCACCTCCTCTGTTCGATGGAGGTCACTTTCTCTGCTCGCTAAAGTCCCCTCCTCTGTTTGATGATAGTCATCTCCTCGGCTCGGTGGTGGTCCCATATCTATTCGGTGGAGGTCACCTTCTCTCTGTTTAGTGGGGGTCACCTCCTCGATTTGGTGGTGGTCCCATTATTGTTTCAGTTTCCACCCCATTCTCTGTTCGGTGAATGTCACCTCCTTTGTGCGGTGGGGGTCACCTCCTCCGTTCGGTGGGGGCCAACTCCTCTGTTCGATGGAGATCCCCTCCTGTGTTCGGGAGGGGTCACCTCCTTGGTTTGGTTCGATGAGATCACCGCCTCTATTCAGTGGGGGTCACTTCCTCTGTTCGGGTCACCTCATCTGTTCGCTGGCAGACTCCTCCTTTGTTTGGTGGGGTCTCTTCCTCTGTTTGGTGGAGGTCAACTCCTCTGCTTGGTGGTGGTCACCTCCTCTGCTTAGTGGTGGTGCCTCACTCTGTTTGGTAGTGTGCACCTCCTCTGTTCGGTGATGATCCTCTTCTCTGTTCGGTGGTTATCACCGCTTCTGGCAAAATCACAGCCTCTGTCCGGTGGGGTCACCTCCTGAGATCGGTGGAGGTCTTCTCCTCTGTTTGGTGTTGGTCACCTCCCCAGTTCAGTGATAGTCATTTCCTCTGTTTGGTGGGGTACCGGCCTCTGTTCAGTTGAGTTACCTCCACTGTAAGATGGAGGTCACCTCTTTTGTTCGTTGGGGTCACCTCTTTTCTTTGATGACGGTCACTTTCTCTTCTCGATGGGGTCATCTCCTCTGTTCGGTGGTGGTCACTTGCACTGCTCGGTGGTGGTCCCATCATCTGCTCGATAGGAGTCACCTTCTCTGTTTGGTAACGGTCACCTCCTCGGTTTGGTCGTGATGCTGTCGTCTGTTTGGTGGCCGTCCCAACCTCTGTTCAGTGTGGGGTAACTCCTCTATTCGATGGAGATCACCTCCAGAGTTTGGTGGGGTTATTTCCTCGATGTGGTGGTAGTCACCTCCTCTGTTCGGTGTTGGTCATCTCTTCTGCTCGGTGTGGTCACCTGCTTTGTTCAATGACGGTCACTTTCTTATCTTAATGGGGTCACCTCTTCTATTCGGTGGTGGTCGTCTTCTCAGTTCGGTAGGGCCACCACCTCTGTTCGGTGCGGTCACAGCCTCTGTTCGATGAGATCACCGACACTATTCGGTGGGGCTCACTTCCTCTGTTCGGATTACTCCCTCTGTTCGCTGACTGTCATTTCCTCTGTTCGGTGGTTCGTCTCCTCCTCAGTTCGATAGAGGTCACCTCCTCTATTTGGTGGTGATCACCACCTTTGTTTGGTGGTGGTCACCTCCTCTGCCTGGTGGTGATCACCACCTCTGCTTGGTGGTGGTCACCTCCTCTGTTTGGCGGTGATCACCTCCTCTGTTGAAGTGAGATCATCTCCTCTGTTCGCAGGGATCATCTTCTCTGTTCGGTGGGGTCATCTTTTCTGTTCGGTAGGTGTCACGACCTCTGTTCGGTGGAATTACCGCCTCTGATCGGTGGGGTCACCTCCTGTGTTCGGTGTAATCACGTGATTACAATGTCACCTCCTTCAAATCAGATCAGCAAAAAGGGAGAATTCAGCCGAAAATACTCAGCAAAGTTGATTTGAAAATTTACGAGGTCGAAGGCATAATCGCAAAGGAAAGGATACATTAATCTGAGCGAATTAAAATACAAGTCAGAGCTAAAGACGTGTCGCAGATGGAATTGACATGTAAAAGGTATGAATCCATGTTATGCAATATCAAACCTTAACACGCGAACGTCCATGTCACTGCCATCCTGCTTCATCCGAAACAAAGTAGATGCAAGTAAAGCAAGATGAGTTTACTTAAATCGCCTAGCAACTTCCTGCGAAGCCCATAAAAGCACTTTCTCGCATCATTGGGATACGATGATCGACCCAAAGTGCTATAACTTTAATAGAATCACCAACAAGGCTCGCAATAACACGTATGGACTTGATATCATCGAAAACATCCGTACAAACATCGGCGCTGTACTTGCCAACGAAAATAAGTAAAAAAACGCAAACGATATCATACCAACAACTCCGCCAGCAGTGCTCGACGAAACGACACAGCGACCTCCGCCCTTTTCAACACGAGATACACAACAAATACAAGTGCCCATCAAACACCACCATAGGTTCTAGCAAGAAAGTTCCTGTCATCAATCCAGTCCGAGTTAGAGGCAGTAGTCACAGCTCCGCTAGTACAACCCGTGTAAACGAAAACGTATGTCTTGGCTCCGACGCAAGACCTCAGAGAAGAAGCAAAATAAGTCAAGCAAATCAAGTCAATGTGACTAACGGTACTCTCAAATGTTACTACGTGAACGCTAGAAGTTCAAGAGACAAAATAGAAGAATAAGGTATCCGTACATTGCATGAAAGTATCGACATAATAGCAATCACAGAATCGTGGATGAAATTGAGCACCAGGCATTATTTAGGTGGATTTGCTCCTCCTGGTTACTCGCTATTTTACAAAGATAGACAAGGCCGAAAGGGCGGAGGAGTGCTGTTTCTCTGGAAAAACACTCTGCAAATATTAGAAGTTACCATTCCATACAACAGGCACGACATAGTATCAATCCAAGTTGTCGGTAAACATATAAAATGTCAAACAACTCTCGTCTATCGCCCCCTTAAATCAAGGCTGCAGATGATATCGATCTTTACAACACCCTTGTCGATGTTGTCACAACACAACACAGAATTGTGCATGGCGACTTCAATATCCCCGACATTGATTGAGAAACAGACGAATGCACTGCCACCGGCCAACGTCTGATTGATTTTGCAGACGATAAGTTCATGACCCAAATGGTGAAGACACCTACAAGAGGTAGCAACATTCTTGATTTCCTATATAGTGCAAGCGACTCTCATGTCACGAACGTCGAAGAAGGCGAACCTTTCGGAACTAGTGACCACAACTGTATCCGTTATTTGATCGAGCTCGATTTGAAAACATCAACAAACTGCGAAAAAGTCTCTATCTTCAGATTAGCTAATTTTGATGACTCAAGAGAGTCAATGGCGTCAGCACATATAACCCTTGGACAAGATGTCAATCAATCGCTGACTATTTCTTGACTGCACTTTAAAATGTCAAACATGAGCATATCCCGTGCAAAAACAGGGGAACAGCATTATATCAGTCCAAGTACTGGAAAGGAGAATTGCAGCGCCTTCATTCACGAAAGAGAGCAAAGCATTCGATAAAGCAGAGACATCCACATGACGACGAAGCAAAAAATGAATACAAAATTAGCAGACGAGATTTAAAGAGGGTCATGAAGACTTATGTTCTGTATTTGTTCTGTATTTACGAAGACTTATGTTTTGTATTTACGTTAGAAAATCAGGATATTCCTAATCCTGAGAATATCTTAGCGGCAAAACGAATTGAAGCCCTCACCTCAGTGAATTTTTTCCCCGCTGAAGTTTTTAAATATATAGATAAAATGAAGGTCACGAAATCTCCTGGTCCAGACCAAATTCATCCCAGAATTTTGATAGAGACTAGAAACGAAATCGCCAAACATTTATCAAACATTTTCACCCAATCTCTCACAATGGCACCTGCCTCTCTAAATGGAAAGAGGCCAATGTTACCCCAATTTTTAAAATAATGACAAAAAGGGTCCCGGCAACTACCGTCCAATTAGTCTCATCACCTCAGTCATTGGCAAGTTGATTTGAAGTTTGATAACGGATAAAATTACAGAATTCTTATAATCAAACAAATTGATCGGCGACTCCTAGCATGGCTTTAGACACAACCGTTCCTGTCTTACAAATCTGCTACTCTTTTTCAGAAATATAATCGAAGTTCACGACACAAAATCTCCAATCGATATCATTTACCTTGACTTTCAAAAGGCCTTTGATAAAGTCCCCCACAAGCGCCTAATTAGTAAGTTGCACAGCATCGGTATTCGAGGCTAGCTTAACAGCTGGATAAAATGCTGGCTTACGGACAGACGGCAGCGAGTTGTACTAAACGGATCTTCCTCCCCCTGGGGTAACGTTACAAGCGGCGTGCCCCAAGGATCCGTGTTAGGGCCAGTTCTCTTTATAATATTCATTAACGA
>SDVV010033137.1:0-11335 GCA_016164225.1 Gammarus roeselii
ACACACACACACAGACTGTCACACGTGTATATATATATATCATGCAGCCCTCTATAAAGCCAGTACTCTCTACTTGTATGCCCAGACACATGCACATGCGCATTGTGCATATGTATGCTGGCGACCTGCCTGAGCAGAGTGCAATATTGTCAGGTTGTCGAGCGTGTCGCCCGCATGTACATATCACGCCATCCATCCTGCCCATCATGCCTCGAATCTTGATCTGAAGCAATAGAAGCAGCAACAGCAGCAGCAGAAGCAAGTTTGCTATGGAATATTGCTCCTCCTCGTATGTATCTCTCCTTCGAAGGTCTTGCGCCACATCGTCTCGAGGCGAGTGGCGTCGCAGCACTCCGCCACGCCTCTCAGCCACCCTCGAAGCAAAAGCATGGTATGGCCACGATGGGTCCCGATTGGTATCTGCCTCATGCGGATCAACTTCCACAAATTTGCTCGGATGTCTGCCGCTGGACGAATTTCAATTAGGATACATCTAATTAGAGATTTTCTTATCGAAATTAGTTTCTGTTCGCCCTCTGTACCTGTGTTTGTTGATGTGTGTGTGTGTCATGGAACTCCTTTGTCTGGCAGCCATCTTTGGCTCAGGCATCAACTTGAAGCTGAAGGTGCATTTGAAATATGTAAGGCTCCGCTAAGCATCTCATCTGTCGGTGGTGTTTGTAATGGCGCTATGATAACAATGTGATAAATATATTAGTATCGCCACCTGTTAGTGGCTTTGTAGAATGCCACATCCATTACCGGTTATCATTTTACCTTACGGTGCAAAGGTAATTAGTTGTTTGTTGTGCGATCTGTTGCTGTAATAATGCTTCCTGCGGGATGAAATGATCGTGCCCATACAAGGTGACGAAGAAAAGATATAAGACGTGACGTCGTTTTGTCACGTGGTGCATTATCTTCGTCACGTGGTGCATTATCTTTGTACGTTCAGGCTTGACTTGTGGTATCAAGTGGTGCAGCGGTTTTCATCATTTCAAGTTGAGTAACGCTGCGTGATGATGCGTACTACACACCTCAGCTTATACAGGTCAGAGAACTCGGACACTAGTTACCTATAGGAAAAATTCCTGTGTCACTAACCAGTGGCTAGCTGTCTGCTACGTGGCTCAAAACACTCTACGCTAAACTGATCATTTAAATATAACTCTCTGAGTTCTCAAGTAAATGTTTCACCCATGTGACTCTTCCTTGCCATATGGGTTATTGGGTCACTTGAGTTATTGTTTCTTACCAAATTGGTCATTATTTTGGGTCATTGGGTCAAATAAGTCATTGATGTAACATGTATGTTTGAGTCTTCATTTTTTTGGGTCAACCAGTTAAGAACGTAAATGCAGCAATGATCAGTGCATGAATTAATGATGCTCTTCAAATACCTGCCCCATGCATCGAAGGAATGCAGCAATGATCAGTGCATGAATAAATGATGTTCATCAATTACCTGCCCATGCATTGAAGGAATGCAACGATGATCAGTGCATGAATAAATTATGCACTTCAAATACATGCTCTATGCATCGAAGATCAACGCATTCCAATCGTAATGTGTCGGTGGTGACTTGAATGCGTCGCATTACAATACACCGGACCCAAGTATTACAATACACCGGGCCCAAGTATTACAATACACCGGGCCCAAGTTTTACAATACACCGGGCCCAAGTATTACAATACACCGGGCATAAGTTTTACAATACACCGGGCCCAAGTATTACAATACACCAGGCCCAAGTATTACAAAACACCGGGTCAAAACATTACAATACACCAAGCCGTGCGTTACAATACACCCGCCTAAGTATCACAATACACCGGCCCAAGTCTCCTCTGTTTGGCAGCAGTATTCCCTGCTCTTGTGGTTTCTCTCCGCAAATTTCAAGCATGAACAAACCGCTCGTTCAACCTTCCTCAAAAACAAAAGACAGGGTGAGTGTGGCCTGCCTCCATCCAGCAAGCGGACAATCTCTGCATACGAGAGAGGGTGAGTGTGGCCTGCCTCCATCCAGCAAGCAGACAATCTCTGCATAAGAGAGAGGGTGAGTGTGGCCTGCCTCCATCCAGCAAGCGGACAATCTCTGCATACGAGAGAGGGTGAGTGTGGCCTGCCTCCATCCAGCAAGCAGACAATCTCTGCATAAGAGAGAGGGTGAGTGTGGCCTGCCTCCATCCAGCAAGCGGACAATCTCTGCATACGAGAGAGGGTGAGTGTGGCCTGCCTCCATCCAGCAAGCAGACAATCTCTGCATAAGAGAGAGGGTGAGTGTGGCCTGCCTCCATCCAGCAAGCGGGCAATCTCTGCAAAAAAGAGAGGGTAAGTGTGGCCTGCCTTCATCCAGCTAGCGAATAATCTCTGCATAAGAAAGAGGGTGAGTGTGGCCTGTCTTAATCCAGCAAGCGAATAATCTCTGCATAACAGAGAGGGTGAATGTGGCCTGCCTCCAGCAAGCGAGCAATCTCTGTATTTGAGAGAGGGTGAGTGTGGCCTACATGCCTCCAGCAAGTGTGGGCAGGCGCAAGATCTGGCAGTGATTTTGCTCTAATTAATAAGAAAATGTGGCCGAGCGCTTCAGAAGTAGGCGAAGTCGTCGCTTTGTATGCTAATGGCGCCCCCTGGTGGTGTTGCACGAATAACGTAAGTTGGGGAATTTGCCCTCCAGGCGCCATAAAACTGCCCTGCGATATGGATACGTCCTTGCGCTGGAGCCACCGCCCCATATGGCTTGAGTAGAAATGACGAGGGGCATGGAACGAAACGCTGGCTTCTTGAGGTGAGAGCGAGAAAGTGCGCAAACTGCTTGGGCATAACTGGGTAGTATGTTCTCTGGGGTCCATATGTACGTGGAAAGGTTTCTGTGAACATGACAGATTGAATCATCCTTGTCAGTTAATATTTTTCGTGTTGAATAAATTATCTCCAATCTCATCATTTACAATCAGATCACTCATCACAAAGTACCTGCATGCAAAATCGTATTAACTAATCCCTTATTTACCCCCTTCACTCCCTAATTGGAACTCCTTGCGTGGTTTTAAGTATTATTTTTGTTTTTCTTCAACTTCATTATCAAATGGTACACACCTTTCCTCCATGTAAGTGACACACCTGTTATACATTTCTATCCAGAGCGCTGTGGAATGTTTTTGTGTTTATTTCTATGTTGCCGCACCCTGTAACCCTCTAGCGTCAGATTCACACTTGAACACTCGGCCCTTTTTCCGCCATAATTAATTGAAATTGAAATCCAACAATCCGAAGCCGATTTTAGACCGACTCGGGCTGCATCAGCTCATAAAAAGTGCAACAAAAATTACTCCCGTATCCCAAACTGTATTGGATCTGCTCTTAAGTAACCATCCGCCTTTCATTGTTACCACAGACGTGGAGCCCAATTCTTTCTCGGACCACCATGAAAAATAACTGCACCATTAAAATAAAAAAATATAAGGAAGAAGTATACAAAATAACCTGTCGTACAAAAATCAATTACAGCGCGGATAATTTCAGAGTACGACTAGTGGCAAACGTCGAGATGATAAAACCAATACATAGCACAAATAACGTCACAGAGCAAGCCCAATTACTCACAGACTATCTCCTCACTTGTCTGAACGCTGTGGCGCCAACGGAAACTAAAACAATGAAAAGCATGCCGGTTAATAGGATTATGGAAAAACTGCGATACGAAATTGCACTTGAAAAATATCTCAAACGAAGAGCAAAACGAAGCATCACTTGGTTAGAATTATTTCGAATTGAAAATAGAAAAGTCAAACGAGAAGTCAGGAGGGCAAAAATTGAATTCCATCACAAGGAACAAGAACGGTGCAAAAACAATCGAAAAGAAACCTGGAATGTGCTGAAAATAATTGTTCCTTTAATAAAAAAGATCATCTCGCCTACTTATCCGAATCCTCAAGCAACTTCAGAGAAGTTTAACAACGACTACGCTGGAGTTGCAAAACAGGTTTTTAAAGAGGTAACCCAAGAAGCTTATCAAGAATTACAGAGCGACGCAACAGATACATGGAGTCCGAAAGCTTTCGATGGAGACAGCGACCAAGAAGCAAACGTCAAATGGAAACCAAAGCAAGTATTGCAACACGAAGTAAAACGAGCTGTATTTGTCTTGAAAAACATAAATTCTACAGGAAGAGATGGTTTTGCCCTACAAAATCTGAAAGACAGCCTAATGGTCACCTTGCCTTATATCAGCACAGTTATTAAGCCCTCCATAGCAAGTGAAACTTTTCCAGAGATCTGGAAGCATGCAATAATAAAAGCAATTCATAAATCTGGGGACAAGAATGAACCATCCAACTTTAGACCGATCAGTCTTCTGCCTGTCCTATCCATGATTCTAGAAAATTTAATATCTATCCAATTGATTGATTACCTCGAATTAAACAAGCTGTTTAACAGAAGACGCACTTATGAGCATCACTGAAGATCTGTACAAAAAACTTTGATGAGGAGCAGATATCTCTGCTGGTATTGCTAGACTTATCGGAAGCATTTGACAGAGTAAGCCATACAATTCTTTTTGGCAAGCTCCGCTACATTGGAATAGACCCTACTTGGTTCGAAAGTTATTTGATGAATCGGCAACAATCAGTTAAACTCGATAACGCAACTACATCAAATTCGACCACAGTTGCCTTTAAGGTCCCTCAAGGTTCGATACTTAGCCCTTTGTTGTTCCTAGTTTTTTTAAATGGCATCGACTGTAAATTACCATAAAAACAAGCGAAAATAGTAATTCACGCCGATGATGTTCAAATATTGCTTTCCCGAAAACCGGCACATCTGACGCGCTGAAAGACGACGCTGCGACAGCCGTAATTAATCTGAAATCTTAGTATGATTAAAATGGACTCAAGCTTAACTCTGAAAAAACAAAATGCATCTTGTTCGGCTTGAACTCGGAAATAAAATCTATTCCAATAATTTCTCTATCAGATTAGGCAGATCTGATATTCCTGTTGGAGATAAGGTTATAAGTCTAGGAGTATGGTTTGATACCGATCTTTCCTTCAAACACCACGTAACTACTCTTTGTTCCAAGTTGAATGGAACACTTTTGTTCCTGAATTCCACAAAAAAATAATTGAATTTCAAATCAAGATTTCTGATTGTACACGCTTTAGTATTTTCTCACATCACTAATATCTTTCAATTTTGGGGAAATGCACCAAAACTCGAAGAGAGAAAGTGAAACGTTGTATAAACTTTGCGGCAAGAAAAACATGCGATGGTAACCACAGAAAACGAGACCACGTATGTCTTCTCTTCGAAAAATTACAGTGGCTCAATATCGACAACAAACTTGCCCTCCATGAGTCAATCAGAATTCATTAAGATCTGCTAGAAAAACATCCAACCGGCAGCCAAAGGCACATATATTCTCGAGGTGAAAATAACAATCGATTCACAAGAAATAATGATACTCTGCACGTTGAACACAGGAAAACAGGAACTGCCTGTAAAGCTTTTCCGATCACTGGACCAAAATCCTGGAACAGCCTCCTAACAAGCCGCACGATTCTTAGGAATCCAACACGTCCTTCAAGAATAGTCATAATGAACATCTATTGACCGATCAATTCAAAACCGTAACTTTGCCTACAAACACAAGCTAAATGCATAATACCACTAACCAGAAAATGCATTCTGTATTTCAGCATGTCCGAAACCACCACCACCACCACCACCACCACCATAACTCTCAACATTGAGACACCATCAAATCGTTTTTACTCTGATGATGATGTACATGTTTTTTATGTTGCAACCGATTACAGTTGTCTTTGCTAATTACCATTAGAGTTAACTAGCGAGCTCATCCTTTTCGAGGAACGATATGCAGCTTCTAACTTTGACAAAGGTTAACTCGATTTTAATATAATTCATTGAATTATTTCTAACAATTTCCGTACCAGAAGTATCTTCATCTGACTTGTGTACTCCAGCATTGAATTATTCTGATTGTCAATCATTTAATCATTTTCTAGCGGTCATGAAGGATGTATATTGTATATTCAGTTGCTTGGTATGTATTTTATTAAAACTTTTTTGTATAACTTGTCCCTAATTCACCCCTTCATTATTAATACAATGGTTTAGACCCATCTTTACAATATGTTAGCGCTTTTCGATTTCCCAACCCTATGTTGTTATCATATTTTCTGTATAATTCATGTCGTCTATCCACAGCTTTGTCATCGTATAATAAAGTAGACTTTTCATTACAATATGTAAGCACATTTCGATGTCCCAACCCCATGTTCTCTGGACTCGAACCACGTGCATGCGTGATTTCCCACCCCATATACTTGTTATTTTCCACACCTATGTATTTTGTTATTTATCTACTCCAAGTATTTCTTATTTTTTAACCACGCGTGTCACTGGTTTTCCCAACACTACGTAGTCTTGATTATTTTGTCATAATAGACATTTTCTGTACGTTCACTTGTGATACTATTGTAAATAATATTCCACTCAATGTAGTTCGAACCGGCGGCCCCTAGAGATGAGCTGTGACGAATTCCAATTGAACTTATGTTGTCTTTAATTCAAATAGCGTAGTTGATTAAGAAGTTCCTTGTCTTATGCTTAAGAACATAATTATTTCCTACAAAATTGAAACCCATTGCCAGACGAGGGCAATAAACGATTTAATAATAATAATAATAACAATTAGGCTTATGAGACTCAATTAACAAGTTTAGTGAATAGAGTAGCCTGAGTGCTTGTTTGTCTTCGGTGTATTGTGTTCGCTAATTGAGTGAATACGAGAGTGGCGTCAATGCTTTGTATTTGAATGCCTTTGGAGGATGATATCTATTTTGATCAAGCTTTCACAGACTGACCTTTAATGTTGATTCATTAAATTCCGCGACATCAATGTTTATAGTCAGAGGAATCTATTGAATAATTTCACAGATATTTAATTGTTTCCAAACTACCGCTATAGGTCACACTAGTAATATGTTATTTTAGATAGTATCATGTACATAGCTACAAATACTAGAGATTTGTTCCTTTTTCACAAGACAGCTTCCGATAATACTTTGAATAATGAGCCTCATTATACACATAGCTATCAAAAGAACGGTTACTTTCTAATTATGAGTTTTTGAATTTCGTAGGAATAAATTGCAAATATATTTATTAAAAATAAAAGAATTTAGTGAAAGGCCTCCCTTTTTTCACACATCTGGTAATTGTACGGAACGGAAAAATTTGTACTAGTTTCTAAAATGCAAGCTTTCAAGAAAAAAAGATCATCGGTAAACCACGAGTGCCCCCTGCTTTCTCCCACCCACATATACGAGTGACGGCTCCGACTCAACACATCCCCACACACTTCCTGCTCCTTCGCGTCATCAGTATCTTTTCTGCGCATACGCATTCACTGGAGAGCACTGCCACGAGTTAGGCAAATTAACATAGTTTAGAGGAGGGGCGAAGGATGTCTAATGTCAGCGAGCCTTTTCACAAACTTATGCTACGTGGTGGCCTCATCCTGACGTACATAGCGTCTGTGCCGTCCCTGCCTGCTCTGCCAAAATTAGCATCAGCTACTTACTGTGGCTCTCGGAGTCCTTGGAGAGCCACAGATGCTCAATTTTACGCATCAGGGCATTGGGTAGCAGTTCAATAGTCTGGCATGGCATTGCGACTGTGTACACTGATTTATGCAGGGCTGTTGTTTGGGAATGGCCCGAGCGGAGAGTGAGAGGACTTACCCTCGTTGCCCCGTTCCATCCCCCGGTCCTATCAGAGGTGCGGGTTCGTAGTTTGTCGGTACGGCAGTCTTTCTTCCCCTTGCCACGCCCCTAAGCAAGTCCATACTTTTTGGGTGTGAAGGAATGTAGTGGGGCACTTCATTTCAACCTGGTAAATTTATGACCACTATTCCAGAGAAATATTTGGGCGAGTTCTATACTTCATTAGGAAAGATTTAGCTGCCACTTCCAAGGGAAACATGAATTCTCTCCGGAAGCCTTGCATGAAGGTAATCGAGAGCTGGCGGAGGGTGGGGTAGGGGGGTGGGGGTGGTCGGGCTGTATTTTACACCACGATTAATGTGTTTTGGTCGATTGAAGTTCAGCAAGTACAAAGCAATTGAAAATTATGCTCGCTGCAGATACATCAATGTTTGAACGAATGCATTAGGAGAGATTCGGTCAGTGCCGTTTTTTGTTTATTAATTAATGTTTTACTTTGTAACCGATCAAGATTATCATTTATTTCGAATAATGACGATGTGATCGCACTCGAAGTCTTCTTCATGGTTTGGGATTGTGCATCATGCTCACTCACTCGTTAGAGGGATGTTGTGCATCATGCTCACTCACTCGTTAGAGGGGTATTGTGCATCATGCTCACTCACTCGTTAGAGGGGTGTTGTGCATCATGCTCACTCACTCGTTTGAGGGATGTTGTGCATCATGCTCACTCACTCGTTAGAGGGATGTTGTGCATCATGCTCACTCACTCGTCAGAGTGATGTTGTGCATCATCTCACTCACTCGTTAGAGGGATGTTGTGCATCATGCTCACTCACTCGTTAGAGGGATGTTGTGCATCATGCTCACTCACTCGTTAGAGGGATGTTGTGCATGATGCTCACTCACTCGTTAGAGGGATGTTGTGCATCATGTTCACTCACTCGTTAGAGGGATGTTATGCATCATCTCACTACTCGTTAGAGGGATGTTGTGCATCATGCTCACTCACTCGTTAGAGGGGTGTTGTGCAGCATGCTCACTCACTCGTTAGAATGATGTTAGGCATCATGCTCACTCACTCGTTAGAGGGATGTTGTGCATCATGCTCACTCACTCGTTAGAGGGATGTTGTGCTCCATGCTCACTCACTCGTTAGAGGGATGTTGTGCATCATGCTCACTCACTCGTTAGTGGGATGTTGTGCATCATGCTCACTCACTCGTTAGAGGGATGATGTGCATCATGCTCACTCGCTCGTTAGAGGGATGATGTGCACCATGCTCACGCACCCGTTAGAGGGGTGTTGTGCATCATGCTTACTCACTCGTTAGAGGGGTGTTGTGCATCATGCATACGCACCCGTTAGAGGGGTGTTGTGCATCATGCTTACTCACTTGTTAGAGGGGTGTTGTGCATCATACTCACGCACCCGTTAGAGGGGTGTTGTGCATCATGCTCACGCACCCGTTAGAGGGGTGTTGTGCATCATGCTTACTCACTCGTTAGAGGGGTGTTGTGCATCATGCTCACGCACCCGTTAGAGGGGTGTTGTGCATCATGCTTACTCACTCGTTAGAGGGGTGTTGTGCATCATGCTCACGCATCCGTTAGAGGGGGTGTTGTTCGCATGCCCAACAACATCTCTAGGGATGGCCTTTAACTGTCAGATAAAATGTATTTTCAATACAAATTACAATGAATACTTCAATTGTAAAATCAGTCATTCGTCCCCACGGGGAGAGGGAGGAGATGGCACCCTCCTCTTCCATACCCTCTCACCACTCGCCCCCTACTTCCCTTCCCCACGGAGGAGGAGGGCACCCTCCTCCTTCATACCCTCTCACCACTCACCCCCCTTCTTCCCTTCCCCACGGAGGAGGAGGGCACCCTCCTCCTCCATACCCTCTCACCACTCACCCCGCTTCTTCACTTCCCCACGGAGGAGGAGGGCACCTTCCTCCTCCATACCCTCTCACAACTCACCCCCCTTCTTCCCTTCCCCACGGAGGAGGAGGGCACCCTTCTCCTCCATACCCTCTTACCCCCTACTCTCTCTCCACGGGGGAGGTGAGAGGAGATTGGGCACCACCTCCCTCCATACCCTCTCACCACTCACCCCACTCACCCCAATCCTCCCCCATACCCTCTCACCACTCACAGCCGTTCAGAAACCAGCCCTTCTTTTTCTTCCTACAATTCTCTGAGCCCACCAGCTGGTACTAAGACCATCTTTGTATACGTTAACGGGCGACCTTCCCTCTAATTTCTGGCAAGGTTTATTTAGACCCTTTGAAAGGTCTGAAGGTAAGCATTCGCCACATGTGGGTTAAGATAGAAGGCTTTTAAGGGCTTTTAAGTGGCTTGGTTACCAGAACAGACTGAGCAGGAAGAACAATGAACTGCCCGCCGGCGGCTTAGAAAAGCCTGCTGGTCGGGGGCTCCACCACTACCTTTACTTTGATTCCTTTTTGTTGAGGCACTCTCGTTTTGCTACTTTCAAAATTTGTTTCCCTTATTGCACTTTCAAAATTTCTGGCTTCACTCATTAATATAACATACAAGTAATTATATTCCAACTTATTTGCTAGTTCAGTTTTATTTTCTTTGATCATTTTCGTAGGAAAAAGTCTTTGCTGCTTGTATTTTATAGTTGTTATTGAAGAAAGTAACAATAATGTTGGCTGCTTTATGGTCAGTTTTAAAATCAATCTAAAGTAGAGAAACTTGGTTTGTTTGCGATGTCACTAGCTGGATATCAAGGGTTACTCAGTAATAAGCCTGAAGTCTTTATCACTTGATGATAACTTCACCCTAATACCTGAGTTTTTCGACTTAAAATATGATTCTTACCCAATTCATTCATTTTTGCATGTTACGCTATTATTGATGACATGAATTCGAGTCTAGTAGAAACATGGTGCAACGCCAATTAAGGTGTAAAATTATTATATAAATGTTACGTTATAAGTGTAGTATTAGAACATGAGTTGCTCCGTATAACTGTAACTCCACTAAAATGTTACAGTATTAAGCCCCCTTCTGCCAGGTAGTGACAATGCACACTTCTTCACCACACCCCGTTTTCCCCACTTGACGCAGGCTCTGACTTTTTCTCACCCTCATTCCAATTGTATACGCTTGTGTGTGGCCAGGGCGAAATACATACCAACGTAACGTAAACTATGACGACGTAACGTAAACTGTACTAAAGCCCATTCAGATTCCTCATCTGTTTCACATACACAGCATCTGGGATGATACACCCCAGACCGGTCCCCTTATTTGACCCCACTAGGCTGAGGCAGCATCTAGGATGATACACCCCAGACCGGTCCCCTTATTTGACCCCACTAGGCTGAGGCAGCATCTAGGATGATACACCCCAGACTGGTCCCCTTATTTGACCCCACTAGGCTGAGGCAGCATCTAGGATGATACACCCCAGACCGGTCCCCTTATTTGACCCCACTAGGCTGAGGCGTCTTAAGTGTAAAAGACTTCTGATATTACGAATAAAATAGGTATTGTTTGAAGTGGCATTGCCAATAATCCAGTACCTATTATTCAAAGACAATAT
>SDVV010033138.1:0-11335 GCA_016164225.1 Gammarus roeselii
ATAAATATATTCTTTAGTTGGATGTATTGGGTACGTTTTGGTCAAGTGACCTCGCGGGTCGGATCCTTATCTATCTTATCAGATCCTTATTTTACCTTATCTTATCTTATCTTAACCTATGATTCGGCATCGGAACCTCATCTGACCTACGGGTGGCTAACGGTGTCTAACGGATGGCTGACGGGTGGGGGTGCCTAACGGGTATCGCACGTGGTGGTGGATGGGACTTTCGGCCCCATTTTTCCAATGTATTTGGGAAGTTTTGTGCTTATGTACATTTACATTTGCACTGTTTATTAGTGTTCTATTGTATTTATGGATTTTTTTTCATTATATGGCTGTACTGGGGCATACTTGGTTCCATACTGTCGTTCATTATATATTTATTCGGTTCTGTAAGGAATATGCTTATACTTCATTTTGGAGGAGGATGGGGGTAGGGAGCCCCATGAATATACGTTTCTTCCTAAAGATTGCTGTATGTAGGCTTGCCCATTTACTGTTGTTCATTATATATTCATTAATTGTAGGTTGGAACAAGCTTTTACCTCATTTTTTGGAGAGGGTGGGGGCCGTAGGGGCCCCCTTGGCAGTAGGTTTATTGCGCCTCTGAAAAATTTGTCAGGTTAGTTTGCTCATATCTGTTCTTTATCATATCAGTTTTTTCCCTGGTTTTATTGGCTTTCATTTCTATGTTATGAACGTCTGTATCATTATATATTTTTTTCTGGTTCAATGATTCTACATATTTTGTGTCTATAATATGTTCATATTCGTATCTAATTCGGGTATAATTGACTCATTCGGTAGCTGGTTGGTGGGTTTCTACATGGATTGGCATATTTTGTGTTTTCGTTGGTTCATCTCTAGGTTGAATATATTGTTTATAGGAATAGTATGGTAGTCATGTTCTATAACTCATTTGCAGCCTTATCGTGCGTTCGGCCCTGCTTGGTACCAGCCTGATGGTTGGGTTTGAGCTACGTTGTGTGTTTGCCATTTGTTAATTTCATATGTATATAATATGTATAGGGTTTGTATGGTATATATGTCAGGCAGTTGACAGGTTGATGTTTGTATTTTGGGGTGATGCAGCAGCTTCGTTACGAGAATCTGTATAACCCATAACGCACTATACATGTTTGAACATGATATATCGGTGAGACCATGTTCCAAATGGACCGTTATCAAGCGTATGTAGACTGCTCGAGTAGTCTTGTCTAAATTTTTTGAATAGTGAGCATCAGTCGGATGCACCCCTTACCGAGAGTTGCTGGAGCTTACTTAAACTAAATATATTTATTGTAAGTTATTATATTGTGTTGCGTATACGCATTAATGATCGGTTGATATATGCTGATTTTTTTTTTTTTAAGAATTTTGAATAGTTATCTCAAACAGGCAGCCGTGGCCGATTGGTTAGCGTTTCCGACTGCAAAGTTAGCCTCTGGTGCTGCGTGTCGCGAGTTCGAGCCTCGGCATGGACACGGCGGTCTTATGGCGGGGAAATTGGGGGCCTCCTTCCTCTGTGTCAGCCTAGCTTAGTCATCTTCATAACTAGGGGGAAACGACTGTATGTCTATGTCTATACATCTCAAACAGTTATAGGAATTTTAGGATATTTTAGTTTTCATCTTACATGTAACAAAATATTTCAGGCATAATTGGTCGGTTATTACATCATTTCGACGTTTTAATGCATATATCACGTTATGTTGCGATTAAGCCATGAATACAATAGCTATAGAAGGTTTGATTTAACCCTGTTTTGGACTCCGTTGGAGAAAAATTCATTCAGATTTGTTTTTACTATCGCGTATTCGCGTTGAAGTATTCCACATCATTTACTGTAGGTTACAGTTATGTATATCGGTCACATGGATTGGTAACTTTTCCACTTTAGTTGTTTGGTATGTTACATGCTTGTTTTTTTCGCGTACTTCATAATTTTTATTGTATGTTTTGGGTATGGTAGAGAATTAATCTTCTTGCTTTATTATAACTCGAGCGATTTAGTGTAATTCATTCAGTTTTGTATATTTTCTGAACAATTTTTCTCTTCAATGCAAGGTTTCGTCTATTTCATGCAGTTATAGGAATGTTAGGATATATTAAGTTTAAATCTGCAGTGTGAACATTATTTCCGGTATAATTAATTTAGTCATTGTAGCATTTTACTGTTTTATATATCCTTTATATTCAGTTACATTGATTGATATGGATATTATAGTTATAGAACATTTGTTTTGTAACAAGCTTTGTTATGTTGTTTGTTTATTGTATATTTATTGTAAAAATAATGTCATACTTCAATGTTTTGGAGGTGTTAGAGGAGTCCCCTAGGCAGAAGCTCATTGCGTATATGTTCATTTGTATAAGTAGACCGTTTTACTATGATGAATACCCTCGTACATTACAATTTTGTTATGTTTATTAGGGCAGAGTAGAGAATTAAGTAGTTATTTTATTATTGTTGCATGATTTTCTATGGTAATCATAGAAATATATGTTTAGGAGGTAAAATATCCAAACTGTTTCCCTGAGGAATTTCGTCATTGAATACTGGCAACTGCGTCGTTTATCGTTTCAGAAAACAATTCGCTGGATGGATTGGTCCTAGTGTAGAGGCGGTTGTACACTCTTTGTTAGTCATTTGGAGTTCATCCAAGTTCACCGTCCATTTGTAAGATCTTGTGGATGCTGGTCTTAAGTTCCATGGGTTTTGTTAGAGAGGTTATGCGACGAGCTGCTGACCATTGCAGTGAAATACTTAGGTCGTTAGTGAACAGAAGCCCAGATTTTATGGCCACAATCCTTGTGACTCATGTCAGGTCCATTCTTGACAACTGTACTTGTGTATGGATTCTTGGTTATGTCCAGGATGTGACTTTGCTTAAAGCTGTTCAGAGAAGATGGAACAAACAGATGCATGGTATGTCTGAGGTATTGTACCATGACTGACTGTTGCCTCTAAATTTGTTATATATCAGGGGTAGCTTGCTAAGAAGTGTCATAATAAAGCATTGTAAAGTTATTTGTTATGACACAGTAGGCTTTGATTTTTCCTAACCTAACCTATTCTAACCAAGAAATATGTATTATCGATCGTGTTTATGTGCTTACATAGGAATTTTTTTCTTTGTTGTATGATATATTCATATCCAACCTCTCCACTTGGAATATTTATTCAAGATGATATTAACTATGAATACACTCCTCCAATTTTGATCTGGCAAATAACATTTTGCAGATGTTTAGATTCCAGAACTTTTCACGATATCTCCATTTTGTGTTTGGATGAGACTGAGCAGGTAGCTTCCAATAGAACAAATTCACTTCATTTGTTGCATTTTTTTTTTTAATTTTGATCAGTTTCATGTGGTGTTAGGTTCAAAAATCTAGTCAATCTAACCTAACCAACCCAAAAAATAATTAGGTAAGCGTTATACAAGTTTTTTTTCATTGTTTCATAGCTATGTATGGTGTTTACTCATTTATTTATGCGTTATACATTTCAAATCACTCCACATTGCTCTATATCACACACCATGAAGACACATTCACACTTTTTTATGCATAAACGGGGTCGGTGCCGACACCATGCATACATATATACTTATGTAAGGAAAAGATATACTTAATTTTGCTTAGGGCTGAGTAGAGAAGATTTAAAAATTATTGCTTCACTTAGCTGTTAAGAGCCTAACGCTAACATCATCTTATGTAGCATTTTTGCTTTAGGTCTGCAGTTTATCATGCGTTTGTGTGTGTGTGTGTTTGTGTGTGTGTGTGTCTGTGTGTGTGTGTGTTAGGGTGTGTGTGTGTGTGAAGGCGTGTGTGTGTGTGTGTATGTGTGTTCCTATAGGTTAGGTGCACCCTACTTAACCTAATCTATCTTAACCGAGAATTATGTATTTTTCGTTCAAATTTGATGGTAATGTATAATATTGATATATATAAATCTTTCAATTTGGCTCTAGATTTTGATATGTCATTACCAGTTTGAATACACTCTTCCAATTTTGATTGAACAATTTTTCGTCAATTTTCATACGTAAGTTGCGTCATTTGTTTGAATGCTATAGGAATTCACATAAAAAATGTTTTTTGTGAGATATATGTGTGAGCGTTGTTGGCTACCTACCATGTTTTGCTTTTTTAAAGTCGGTATTTGTCATAGGTAGAATGTATTATTTCAAATTTTCTGGTCGGAGCTCGGTGGTGATATAGATGATACTCTTGTTAAAGCTTTCACTGGTCAACCTAAACAAGAACTATCTGTTATTGTTCGTGATTTCCTGCTTACGTATGATATTTATTCATTGATTTTTGAAGTATTTATATCCAAACTCTCTACCTGGCTCTACATTTTGATCTAAAAATTTGCTGGTTGAAAACACTCCTCCAATTTTTTTATTGAACAAATTTCGTCCATTTTCATATGTAAATTACGTCGTTTGTTTGAT
Organism: Gammarus roeselii; assembly: GCA_016164225.1. Taxonomy (NCBI): domain Eukaryota; kingdom Metazoa; phylum Arthropoda; class Malacostraca; order Amphipoda; family Gammaridae; genus Gammarus; species Gammarus roeselii. The sequence goes on from SDVV010033138.1 coordinate 4,467, forward strand.
GCGTATAGATATTTTTCTTATTATTCTTGAATTTTGGCAAGATCTACATCACTTTCACCTGTTTGTTATTTGCACTCAACCAAACATGACCTAATCTATTTTAACCACGAATTAATTATTTTTAAACAAAGAATTCAAGCTTATGTGTGATTTTATTCATTGTTTTTATGCAATATCCGTACGAATTTCTCCACCCGGCTCTATATATTGCTTACACCTAGATTTTCATTTGCATGATATTTTTCTACCTATAACGTTTAGCAAATATCTCTTAATTGTAAACATACTGTAGATTGCTTGAATGTTATAAGTAATTCATATTCGTCACCAGTTTCACACAACACGGACACATGGTCTCACACTGGGTTTTCTTAATTTTTCTTCAACATATCCTGGCACTATACCCTCTAACGGCTTAAATCTATTATTATCATATTCAACTTCATTAGTTTTATAAGCTGGACCATTATTTTGTTTGAGATGATGCCATGAATTAATTGTCAATTTACATAAGCAAAACATGGAAGGTAGCAAACAACGCTCACACATATATCTCACGGAAAACATTTTTTTATGAATTACCTTTAACATTCAACTAAATGACGCAACTTACATATGAAAATGGACAAAAAATTGCTCAAACTAAATTGGAAGAGTGTATTCAAACTGATAATGATAGGTCAAAATGTGGAGGCGAGTGGAAATATTTATATATATATCAATATCATACATAACCATCAAACTTGAATGAAAAATACATAATTCTTGATTAAGATAGATAAGGTTAGGTTGGAAGTGTCTAACATATAAGTACACACACACACACACACACACACACACACAAACGAACGCGTGAAAAAATGCAGACTTATGGCATAATGCTACATACGATGATGTATGCTTGGAGCTCTTACATCAAAAATCTACAGCAAATTGTTATAGATGATAACTATTTTATACTGTGACGGGGTAAAAATACAAGGCCAGTATCATATATCAACAACTGAATGAAGCAATAATTTGTAAATCTTCTCTACTCAGCCCTAAGCTATATTAAGTATATATGTGTGTATATGATGCCGATCATATATTTCCTTACAAAACTAGATATGTGTGCATGGTGTCGGCACCGACCACGTTTATGCATATAAAAGTGTGGATGTGTCTACATGGTGTGTGATATTCAGTAAGGCATGGGAAAAAAATATAGAGCAAAGTGGAGTGATTTGATATGTATAAAGCATAAATTAATAAATAAATACCATATATAGTCATAAAAAAAGCTGTATAAAGAATACCTAATTATTTTTTGGGTTGGTTAGGCTAGATTGAGTAGATCATTGAATCTAACATCACGTGAAACTCATCCACATTAAAAGATCTTGCAACAAATGATGTGAATTAGTTCTACTGAAAGCTACCTGCTGAGTCTCATCCAAACATAAAATGAATATATAAAAAAAAAGTTAGGTTAGGTTAGGTTAGGTTAGGTTAGGATGACTATATATTTTAACCTAACATGAGGTGAAGCTAATCCACATTAAATGTCTTGCAACAAAAGCAAGGGATTTAGTTCTAATGGAAATCACAGATCAACTGTTAAATGACACAGATGTTAACCAAGCCTGTATATGCTTACAAATGTGTATATACCTACATGGCGCTTGTTGTTGTTGCTCAACACCAACTAGCCCTGCGATGGAGAAGCCCCGGCCAGCGCAGAACCTGAGGCCCGGGAACCCACTGACGTGTGTGTGTGTTGGGAGTGCTACAGCTGGTGGCAGGCCCTATATTAGGCCTGCACCCCTGAGGTAGTTGATGCTGCCGCGCGGGCACTCCCATGGATCACGCACTGACGTGATTTTATGGTGGAGCCTGCCGGGTGCGATGGTTGGGCACGACGTCATGACGTGCTCAACCGAATCGGGTGAACCCCGGCACCGCAAGCAGAGATCGGAAGGGACATTTCCCAGTCTATGCTGGTATGACTGTAGGGTCGTTGGGTGCCGCACCGCAGCCTCGACAGGTGGACTCTGTCACTCCTGGGCAGCCCCAACTCCTCCACGTCCATCCCAGACGGGGGACTCTGCAAGATCGTGTTGACTCTGTGTTCATCTAACGCAAGAGCTGCGAAGTGTGTGTGTATTTTTTTGTGCATAGATGTATTATCTGTAGGTTCAGGAATGGTGGCATAAAGGGAACCGGTGTGTTATGTAGATGTCGGTTGGATGGACAAGGTTTAAGTAGGTTGGGGCAGGGGTGTGTCGGGTCTGAGATCTTGTTGAAGAATTGGGTCTCTCTCATATCGGTGTTGGGTGTTGGTGCGGGGGGAATGGTGTTATTGTTGATATCTGTATTGATGTTATGGGATGGGTGGTATTTAATGAATTGCCACCCGTGGGGTATGTTTCTATTGTTGTGGACACCAGAGCATTGTTTTGTGTAGTGTGTTCATGTCCCATATCTGCACTGGATCGCGCCAGTGCTGTGTATGTAAGGACGTCCGCAAGTGCCACATAGTGCCGGCACAGGTGCCTGCATCGACCTGGTGCCGGCATCGACATAGTGCCGGCACAGGTGCCGGCATCGACCCTGTATATGCCTACATGGTGCCGGCACAGATGCCGGCATCGACTCTGTACATGCCTACATAGTGTGTGATAATTAAAAATATGTATGTAAAATAGAACAATGTAGACTTATTTGATTTGTATATCACATAAAATAATCAATAAACACCATACATAGCCATCAAACTTGAATAAAAATACATAATTATTGGTGAGGTTGGTTAGGTTAGGTATTAACGTAACTGGCAGTGCATGGCCACCATTTTTTATTCATTGAGTTTTCTTGTTATGATGTCGTTCAATGATGCATGAATCGCTAATTATGTACCTTGGGCGTAATTTATAATCTAGGTTTTGTTGACTTTGGTCCTTACATCACAATTCTATAGTAAAAATGCTAGAGTGGATATGGCGAATGATCGAATAATTATGATATTCTGAATTTCGACGAAATCTCATAAAAATACCTGACTCAAGCAATAATTTTAACTGTTTAAACTGCAAACGGTTAATGTACATTTATACAAGTATGACATGTGGGAAGAAACATCTTGTAAAGGCATGCGTCCGAATAACATAATTAAGATTTACAATAAATTGATAGAGTATCTTAACACTAACACTCTACACAAATCCGGTTGACTACTTCTCCAAGACAACTTGAAGTACTACAGATCAAATGTCATGAGGTAAAACCAACCAATATTTTGTACCACTACATCCAATTAAGTAAATTTATACCCAACGCTACATCAAATCAGGCAAAATTTATACCTAATAAAGTTCTATTCCTATGATAACCGTTCAAAATCGTTTAACGGCAAACAAATAGCTAAGTAGGTTTCTCTACTCTACCTTAACCAACATTATTTAAGTATGATATACGGTATAACCTACCACACCCAGATGATAAATCCTACACCAATATGGGGCGGCAAACATCTGTAGCCGATGTTTGATACCGATCTCGTAATAGATGAAAGTGAAATAATCCTGTAGTTGAACTCCTGATGTGAATTGAAGCAGGACTAAGATCGTATACTACAATAAAAACCACAACAAAAATTTCTGCCGGTAAAACAAACACTGAATTCATGCGTGATAATGCAAAAAATATATATATCACGATACCCGTTCAATCTGAAAAAAATCCTAAGCCTTACTAAGATATAATATCTATAGTAGGACAAATCAAAACCCACTGTTTCCTAACAACAAACTCTACAATGCTTTTTTTATGACACTTCTTAGCAAGCTACCCCTGATATATAACAAATTTAGAGGCAACAGTCAGTCATGGTACAAACATCAGAAACACCATGCATCTGTTTGGTTCGTCTTCTCTAAACAGCTTCAAGCAAAGTCACATCCTGGACATAACCAAGAATCCATACACTGGTACAGTTGTCAAGAATGGACCTGACATGAGTCAAAAAGCGTGTGGCCATAAAATCTTGGCTTCTGTTCATTGACGACCTAAGCATATCACTGCAATGACCATCAGCTCGTCGCATAACCTCTCTAAGAAACCCATGGAACGTAAGACCAACATCCACAAGAACTTGCAAATTGACGTTGAATTTGGATGAACTCCAAACGACTACCAAAGAGTGTGCAACCGCATTAACACCAGGACCAATCCACCCAGTAAATCGTCTTCTAAAACGTTGAACGACGCAGTTGCTTGGGCTCAATGACGAAATTCCACACCGATACGGCACGGATTTATACCTCTTAAACATACATTCCTATGATTACAATGGAAAAAGCATACAACAATAATAAATAACTACGTAATTCTCTACTCTGCCCAAATAAAAATTAAATATTGTAAAATACGAAGGTATCCATCATAGTGAAACAGTCTACTTATGCAAATAAACATATACGCAACGAGCTTTTGCCTAGGGAACTCCTCTAACACCTTCAAAACATTGAAGTATGACGTTATTTCTACAAAAATAGACTATAAACCAACAACCAGACCAAGCTTGCTACAAAACTAATCATCAAGAGCCATGATATTCACGTCAACCATTGTAACAGATTGTAAAAGATATATATTATACCTGAAATAATGTTCTGCATTGCAGATTTAAACTTAATATATCCTAATATTCATATAACTGAATAAAATAGACAAAACCTTGCATTGAAGATGGAAAATCTTCAAAGTATCTGTGGCCGGTGGCTTGGCTTCACTTGCTAGCGTTCATACAACTGGTTGTGACACCTCCACCTGCACAACCCAAGGAGGTTGAATAGGTGGAGGCGGCACAGCCAGTTGTAGCAACGCTATCGAGTGAAGCCAAGCCACCGGCCTCAGCCACATGACGGCCGCCATGCGGAGGACCAAAATACTGAAGGATAGATGGGGAATAATTCATTCCCTGCGCTCTAACTCTAGATAGCATAAATCTATACTAGTATTGGAGATGTCAGGATTGGATGAAACACGGACATTTCAAATGAACTTGGTTTCATTTATTTATAACGACCATTGTTACATTAAAGTTCATTAAAATGAATCAAGTGGTTAGGAAATTAACAACGACACATGGTGTTCTTTTGTGGCTGTACATTCAAAGTACAATTTTTTCGCTTCATGGAAGTATCTTGTTTAGAAACAATACATTTTATCAAAAGGTGCACGTGTTTAATAAAAATACATCTTGAAAAAAAGCATTTCATCGCATGTGGTTGTTAATTAAAAGTTTCCTGCTGGGGAAAGTCGCGTGCATTCCGCTTGATGCGCGCAACAACGATGGGCTAGGATCATGCAGCTATAATATACTGTACAATGTTTTTCGAAAATTACACAAGGAAAAATACAACATATCATGGACTAGCCTTTCACCAGTGTCAACACTGAAATCACGTAAGGTTATGGGTTTCGATAAGGTTATGGGTTTCCATGAAAATGTAACGATAACTATTAAGTGACCAATTTGAAGTAATGTTCAATTCGATGCGAATATTTCATGCACGATACTTTCCCAACGAATCTTGCAATTTGCAGGGAAACATGTAGTTACTTCGTGGAATCGCTCAGTCTAAGCACTGTTTTCTTTCCAAACTGATGATTTAAGCAATGCAGAAACACAATATCAACAATTTTTAAAGTCTATAATGTTGAAACCGAAGAGAAGTGGCTGTTGTGATATTCGTTTGCCGCTCAGAGCAGCGGAAAGCTTTGCAATAAGCGAGTGTCGAAGTTTTAAGTAGTCATTTTCTGTTTATTTTAAATGCATTGCCACGCGCTAGGTTGCTCCTCCAACTGGCTTTCAGCCAGCCGACAGCCAGTACAACCATGCTTCACTTCTGAGCGGCTGGGCCGCCTCCACCTATCCAACCACATTGGTACAACCTCCTTGATCCAACCTCCTTGAATAACACGGTACCCAACACCCGCTAACCGTACACCTATGCCCTGCCCGTACGACCCGCATTCCACATCACCAACAAGATAACGACCGTCGCACCTTCAGGTACGACGACCCTAAACACTGTAGCAGCACGCTTGGCAAATCATTCGAGAACGAACACATGCATGAAGAGCGCTGAACTCAGTGCAGCCAATCCCCGATGGCACATCTTTCCAAATTTGCACACCAGACCATACTCCTCCGACCGTAAACCAAGCTACGGCATAACAAACTAAACCCCTTTCAATCCCATCTGATGCCCCTTAGCTCCCTAGCCATTACGAAGGAGGTTGGATAGAAGGCGGCGGCACAGCCGCTTCAGACTGACGCATGGCTGAACTAGCTGTTGGCTGGCTGAAAGCCGGTTGGAGGGGCAACCTAGCGCGCCCAAATGCATTGAAATGAACGGAGAGGGAAGACTTATCGAAAACGAATTTTTGCTGTGCCTTCGGCTGCTATGAGAGACAGAATTATAGCACTGTAGTCACTTTTATTAGGTAAGTACTTAGTAGACTTAATTGATTTGATTTGGTTTCATTTTCACCGGAGATAATAAACGTAAAAAATCGTTTATATTGTGTTTCGGTATCGTTCAAATCATCAATTTGGAGAGAACAGTGCTTAGACTGGGTGCATCGATGAGGCAACCACATGTTTCCCGTCAAATTGCAAAACGCGTAGAAGAGGCATCGTGCATGGAACATTCACACCGTACTGAACATTACTTCAAATTGCCCACTAAAATGCGATTTATTTCATTTCATAAAAAGCTATAATCTTATCGCTTAGAAATCGAGATCTAGAAGTTAACATGGCGATTCTTGTGCGGTTTGAGCGTCAACACCCGAGAAAGTAAGTTCATTATACGTTCAAT
>SDVV010033139.1:0-11335 GCA_016164225.1 Gammarus roeselii
TGATGCTGTACAGAGTAAACCTTAAATCTAGAATACACATAATAAATCAAGGTTACAATAAAATCGAATCAGGTATGTTGGTTACACGCTGAACTTGCCAGAGATGTGTAATAAAAGAATAAATTCCCGTAACCAAGGTGACCTAATTATAGTTCCCAGATTACCTCCTTTTCTTTTTTTCTGTGAATATCTTGACTAGTGACAGTTTGGCATTTATAAGTCTAAGCGACTCGCAACAGTGTATCATCTCGGCCTAATGAGAGTCATGCACTGTACGGTAACAAGGTTACACATGTTAGGTGCTAATGCGGAGCAATATAAGGAAATTCTTTAATTTTCAGGTATTTCATAGATCTCACTTCTCCAGCCTCAATGAAATTATATGTGCAGGACTTTTTCTTTTCTTTACTTTGCTTCTTTTCATTTCTGGTAGATATTTTTTGAAAAACTCTTCTATCCAATAGTTCAGAATACGAAATATCGAAAACACTAAGTTTATTTTCTGTGTGAGTGCAGCACTACAAATGAAATATTGAATGTTTTTCAAGTTTCGAGACTTCGTACCCGACCCCTCTTATCGATGCTGCCTCCCCAACATACGACCTAATGCTCCGTTCAAATCCTTTCTTAGTAATGCTGCTCCACGGCTGTAAATACGCTCCCAAAGGACATAATAAAGTGCGATCGTAAATAAATACACATCTCGATTTATCGCCTCGACTAAGAAACTCCGGCAGCAAACTCTTACTGTGTGGCCTCCTCTTCCATTCCTAGAGACACCACACCAACTCAGACTCCACTTCTTCCGCTCCCAACAACTACCTGAGGTGCTTTTTCTTCAGCCTTTCCGCGCAACACTGCTGCTATTGCTGTTATTGCTGCTATTGCTTCTATTGCTGTTATTGCTGTTATTGCTGTTGTCGCTGTTATTGCTGTTATTGCTGCTATTGCTTCTATTGCTGTTATTGCTGTTATTGCTGTTATTGCTGTTATTGCTGCTATTGCTTCTATTGCTGTTATTGCCGCTATTGATGTTATTGCTGTTATTGCTGCTATTGCTGCTATTGCTGCTATTGCTGCTATTGCTGCTATTGCTGCTATTGCTGCTGTTGCTGCTATTGCTTCTATTGCTGCTATTACTGCTATTGCTGTTATTGCTGTTATTGCTGCAATTGCTGTCATTGCTGCTATTGCTGCTATTGATGCTATTGCTGCTATTGCTGCTATTGCTGCTAATGCTGCTATTTCTGCTATTGCTGTTATTGCTGTTATTGCTGCTATTGCTGATATTGCTGCTATTGCTGCTATTGCAGCTATTGCTGTTATTGCTGCTATTGCTGATATTGCTGCTACTGCTGCTACTGCTGCTACTGCTGCTACTGCTCCTACTGCTGCTACTGCTGCTATTGCTGCTACTGCTGCTATGACTGCTACGGCTGCCACGGCTGCCACGGCTGCCACGGCTTCCACGGCTGCCAAGGCTGTCATGGCTGCCAAGGCTGCCCTGGCTGCTACGTCAGTTGCTGTTTTTGCTACTGTTGCTGCTGTTGCTGCTGTTACTATTGCTGCTGCTACTAGTGCTGATACCGCTGTCATCCCCGCTCTTGCCATTGCAGCCGCTACCGCTGGCGAAAACGCTGCTGTCACCGCTGCCGCTGCCGCCACCGCTGCCGCCAACGCAGTCGCCAACGCTGCCGCCAACGCTGCCGTTGCCGACAATACTGCCGCCACCGCTGCCGCCACTGCTGCCACCACCACGGCCACCAACAAACTTCCAGCGGAGGTTGTAAACAGCAATACAATCGAAGCGTTTAAGTAGCGGCGTGACAAATTCTACATAAATCGTCGATAAATAGATAAACTGTTCCCTTTCTTGATGTTATAAAAACAGAAATGGCACATCGAGCTATCGTGGACGTTCTACTCCAGAACTAATCCCCTCGCTACCAGAAGACAACCTAGTTTGGGTCTTCCTACACATCTAAACACTTGTAAATGCTGCCTCCACCGCTTCCGCTGCCGCTACCGCTCTCGTCGCGGCGGCCGCCAGCAACGCTGCCGCCACCGCAGATGCCTATGTTGACGCTACCGCTGCCGTCATCGCTGCCACATCAAAGCCGCCACCAAAGCCGCCGCCGATGCCGCCACCGCTGCCGTCACAGCTTCCGCCACCGCTGCCGCCACCACCACCGCCGCAACTGCCACCCCCGCTCCCACTACCGCTACTGTCCCCGCTGCCGCCACCCCTATTACCGCCCCCGCTGCTACCGCCGCTGCCGCTGACCCAGTTGTTGTCGCCACTGCTGCCGTCACTGCTACCACCGCTAACGCTACCGTCACCGCTGTCGCCTATGCTGACGCCCCCGCTGCCGCCTGCACTGCCGCCACCGCTGCCATCAATGCTACCGCCACCGCTGCCGCAACCACTGCCGCTAACGCTGCCGCCACCCCCTTTTCCACTACCGCTGCCATCTCGCTGTCGCAACTTCTGCTGCCACCGCTGCCGCTGCCGCCACCGTTACTTCCACCGACACCAATGCCGAAAACGCTATGGCCACGGCCACGGCCATGGCGACTCCTTTGTCAACTGTTACTGCGACTGCTTCCATTCCTACTGTATTTGTCCTGCTATTCATTTGTTTCAACTGCTGTTTTTACATGTCATGCTGTTCCGGTGTTCCAGCTGTTTCAGCTGTTCCATCTGTTTCTGCTATTCCTGCTGCTCTTCCTTCTTCTGCTTCTTGCAGTTTATCTATAGCGGGTTTGCCAGTGCAGTATTTTATTGGTACAACTGCAGTGGGCTGCTGCAGCACAACATGATAGGGAGGAATAGACCTGAAAGAGCGCCCCATTTAGTTAAGAACCTGGAATAACAGCGCCGGATGTCGGAACTAATGGAGTATTGTGCAGGTTTTAGACCAAGACACAAAAATGCCTACATTTAAGTGCTCCTGTGCTTCACGTGCCCATGTACAGTAGCTAAAGAAAATTGGTTTATGACTGGTCTATAACCGAAAAAACACACTAGATTTTCAAACGTGGAATTGAACTTCATATGGAAAGTTTTAACGACATTATATCTAGACAAGCAATCTTCATGGATGATATGAATTAAATTTCCGATGAGTTCAAACGTCGAACGGGAAATTGGCATTGAAAATTTCTCTCAATCTTCAATCATAGATGATTTTTTTTTTCGCTACTGTACATATATGCTTCACGTGAACGTGTACATACTCGAGTGTACGAGAAGTTGAAAACTGAGAAGCGCATGTTCCAAGAAGGATTTAGTAAGAGAAGGAAACTTGCTCAATGGATACCGTCTACCGGGCTTGTGTAAATAGGCGAGTGATGCTGCGGATGTCGCAAATATATAATGTGTTTCTACAAGCTCTACAATAATTTTTACCCTTTCAATTTCTTATGATAGACCCCGAATCAGGCAATCATTTTTCGTAGTGTTATTCCATGAGACATTCCAGATTATATTAGGTTGAGAAGGTTCATCTCCATCGGAGCGCTGACACACGCCTTGTGAGCTCCTCCGTAGGACGCGAACCTTTTGAGCTCTCCCGTAGGACGCGAGCCTTGTGAGCTCCCCTTTAGGACGCGAGCCTTGTGAACGCCTTCGTAGCTCGTGAGCCTTGTGAGCTCCCCGTATGATGCGATGACTCATGCGAACATTCCAGCCTCATTTCGCATACTGTGCGTGGCGTTGAGCCGCGACCACTTCGTGCAACCCTGCATTAGGTTTACTCATCAAGCAATCGCCCTGTTGGTGAGGAATGCACCATCTCCTGTAAAATTTGAGCGGCTTCGGACACTTTTAAATTTTTATCATGCTGTAAAGACTACAACTCGCACGTTTAGAGGGTTTATTCGTATATTCAATTTTCATCTTCATTATGTTATCTGCTTTCAACTTCTACTGTTGCGAGCACCTACAGTAATCGGTTCTGACTTGATGATATATTTTCGGAGCGAATAACGGGATTCTCGTAAATTATGAGCACAACTTCGGTGTAAGTGTGGAGGAAACGCGTCAAAATTGAGGGTGGGGAGCAGATGGAAAAATTTTGCAGACTGCAAAGATACCACAAATACGACCCTAATACTTACTAAGCCACGTAAATCAATGCCTTGTTATGTGACGTAACTTCTCACGCACGCTGGCTGCTCCTCCACATAAGTAGCCGTAAATTATTAATTCACTTCTTCTTTTGTATAAGCATCAATGTTTCTTGAATGCTCTCAGATATTGGCTAAATTTTTGCTGCCTAATTAATATGGAAACATTTGGGATAATTTTATTAAACTTAGATTGGGCAGTGAAAAAACTTGACGCAGCATGTTATACAAAATTGAAGACGCAAATATAAGCTGTTATGAGCTTCTGTTGCAACCAAGTCCTTCTCAAATAACCTATCAACTTTGACGTCATCTCAACAAATGAGGTGAAGAGCCCAGGCACACAAATCATGATCGAAGCTCTCTAACAAATTTGATTTAAGTATCAGCTATTTTCAAATTTTGACCGATTTCAAGTGATACCCGACTTTTCGTGGTACATGCGTTTGTCATTTTCGTACTGCAGTCATTTGCGGCTCCAGTCACTTCTGTGCTTAAGTCCATCTGGTCCTCCAGTCATTCTGGAACAGTCTTAGGATACTTTTATAGTTGATACTAAAAATGTAATTAGGTGTTCGAAGTAAGGATTTTGTGATAGAAACATCCAAATAAATAAATGACCTTCAATAAAAGGAGACCCTCAAATGGAGCGATGTGGTATAAAATAAAAGTGGGGGGTTGGATGTGAGCACCCTGAAGGAGTGTCTTCCGCCCCACTAAAACCTACACCTAGATTCCTTCGCTGCTGATAGGATGGTGAATGCGTTGTCTCTCTGTACGGTTAATTTCAACCGTTGCTAGAACCAAAAAGATTCCATATCAACTCACCATACACCCTCGTCATTTCCGAGGTTATGGGATCAAATTGGAACTGTCACATCGAAACACCAGTAGTGTATATAGCGCCTAAACGGCTCATTTTAATTCGGACAATGCAATGGTTAAGATGTATCTAATTACTTTGGGTTCCTGCCTTAGCCGCCGTGTATCTCGGACATTGTAGTGATTAATTACTTTTGGAGTCACGTTAATTACATTTGGGTCAATTCAATTACTTTTGGGGACCTGAGTCAGATATCAGGCCAAAGAGGCTTACGACTGGCTTAGGGCTGGCTCACAGCTGGGTTACGGTCGGAGCAGGTGACTCTTTCGGACGGACGGACAGCTTTCGGATTATTCGTATGTTAATAGGTTATATATATTATTAGGTTAATAATGTTAATAAGGTATATAAATAGAACGCTCACACATTTCCTTAGGTATTCGCATTTCAATGCTAGGCATACTGTACTGCAATTCCATTGCATGTCCTGTTGCATGTAGGCATTTTCAATGCTATTCTTCTGAATGTTTAGGGGTATTGATAACATACATTTATAAGATAATTTTTCATCGATAATAAATCTAACAGTTACGAAATAATTTACATGCAGTATTAAAGGTCAAAATCCCACACAGTTCCTGCTTGAACGAATGTTGATTTCCGGACACGTTCACGATGGATTTTTCCACCTTGATATCATTTTTACGTCGTTCGCTGTTGATCAATTTACACGTAGTTATATATAATTAATAATAATTATAATTAGTTTGATGTTTTTTTCTGCGATTGTATCATCAGTACCCTTGCGCTCTGTTTTAGTTACTCATGCAGTCTCCCCTTCTTTCGTCTCCTCCGTTGTGAGCTATCTGACGCAGAAATAGATACAAAATAAACAGTTGACTGAAACATTTCTTCACAAGGAGAAAAACTCGTTATGTATTATTTTCAAGATGCAAATTATTTATTCAGTGTGAATAGAATTTTCTTTATCAATGGAAACATTTTGTTATAATTTTATAGCTTTGGAAAACTAGGTGAGATAGCACTTCCATGTTAAATCCATGTTTACATCAGTATCATCACTTTATATATATTGTATATACTGTTTATAGACATAGTGTGGTAGGTATATTTTATGACTAGATTTTCAGCCTTAGTGTGCGATCGGGTTTGGTACCAGCCTAATGTTGAATTTAGGCAACATTTTGTATTTTTCCCATCAATTTAGTTAAAATGTATATATTATCTGTAGGAATAGTTTGGCATATTAGTTTGGCAGTTCGTGGGTTGATGTATATATATTTTAAGATGCAGTAGCTTCGTCACGAGATCCTGTATATTCCATAACGCATTATCCATGTTTGAACCAGAGATATCGGTGTTCCATTGACGCGGTGTTCCAATAGCGCGATATGAATTTATTGTGAGTCATTATATTGTGTTATGTAAACGTAGTAATGATCGGTTGATATATGTTCAATTTGTAGTGTTTTTTTGGAATTTTGAATAGTTAGCTCATACAGTTACAGGCATTTTTAAGATATTTTAGGTTTGCATCGTCCATGTAGCACACTATTTCAGGCATAATTGGTCGGTTATTGCATCATTCTTCTTATTTTATTATACCCTGACCGTTTTAGTATATTCCATTCAGTTTAGTATATTCTCTGTACATTTTTAATCTTCGATGCAAGGTGTTGGGTATTTTATACAATAATAGGAATATTAGGATATATTACGTTTGTATCTGCAATGTAGAACATTATTTCAGGTATACTTAAGTTAGATGTTGATTATTTTCAGTGTTTTATATATCTTCTTACATCATGGTACAAAGTTTGACGTGGATATTATAGATATAGAAGATTCCATTTGTAACAAGCTTGGTCTTGTTGTTACTTTATTGTATATTTAGTGTAGGAACATACTTCAATGTTTTGGAGGAGTTAGAAGAGTCCTATAGGCAAAAGCTCGTTGCGTATACGCCTACCTGTATAAGTACACCGATTTATTATGATGTATACCATAGTGTATTACAATTTTTAATGTTAATTTGAGCAGAGTAGAGAATTTTATTTGACTACGTTTGTATGATTTTATTTTTTTGTTGTATGATTTTTTACACGATAATCATAGGAATGTATGTTTATGAGGTGTAAATCCGTACTGCATCTATGTGGAATCTTGTCATTGATCCCTAGCAGGTGTGTAGTTTAATGTTTTAGGAGACGATTTACTGGATGGATGGGTCCTGGTGTAGAGGCGGCTTACACTCTATGGTGGTCATTTGGAGTTCGTCCAAATTCAACGTGATTTTGTAAGTTCTTGTGGATATCGGTCTTAATTTCCATGGGTTTGTTAGAGAGGGTATCCAACAAGCTGCTGACCGTTGTAGTGATTTACTTAGGTCGATAGTGAACAGATGCCCAGATTTTTATTGCAACACTCTTTGAGACTTATGTCAGGTCCATTCTTGACCACTGTACCTGTGTATTATTTCTTGGTTGTGTCCAGGAGGTGACTTTGCTCGACGTTGTTCAGAGATGATGGACTAAACAGATGCATGGTATGTCTGAGTTATACCCTGACTGGGTGTTACCTCTAAATTAGTTATATATCAGTGGTAGATTGCTGAGGAGTGACCTAATAAAGCATTGTAGAGTTCGTTGTTATGACATAGTGGGCTTCGATTTTGACCAATTATAGATATTATTTCTTTGTAAGGCTTAGGAATTCTTTCAGGTTGAACGGGTATTGTAGTATTATTTCTTTATTAGGCATGAACTCAGTATTTGTTTTACTGTCAGATATTTTTCGTACGTTTTTTTATGTTAATATATGATCTTAGTCCTATTTCAATTCACCTCAGGAGTTCAGGTACATGATTATTTCACTTTTATTTATTACAAGATCGACAATGTACATCGGCAACATGTATTGATTGACCTTACACCTTCCATATTGGTGTAGGTTATATCCTCTCGGATATGGCAGGATACGCAGTATATCCTAGTTAATCAAGGTCGGTTTGGGTAGAATTGAGAATTTTATATAGCTATTTTAGAGTTGTTGTTGTTGTAGGTTTTTGATCGGTTATCACAGGAATATATGTGTATTAGGTATACATTCGCCTAAATTCATGAAATGTTGGGTATAAATTAGCTTAACTGGATGTGATGGTCCAAAATATTGGTATGTTGCACCTCTCGACATTGGGTTTCGGTACTATTTCAAGTTGTCTTGGAGAACTAATATGTCGGATATGGATAAATTGATACTTTTAAAATACTCCATTAGTTTAATGTACATTTCATTCAAGTTATCCGCTCGCATGTCTTTACAAGATACTTATTATAGCAAGTCATACTGTTATAAATGTTTGTGATACGTTTGCAGTTTATACATTGGAAGTTATTGATTAATTCAGGCTCTGTTATTAGATTTTGTTCCTATTCAGAATATATGACTTATTCGAGCATTCACAATATCCACTGTAGCATTTTTTCACTAAATGCTTGTTAAGTAGAGTGGCCGTAAACCTAACCCACGCTAACCTATTGTTGAGTACTTTATTTTAGGTTTCTTATAATAAAGTAAAAGTGCAAGGTACAAATGATTAAATGAGTTTTTTTTTATTATTTTGAATTAAAACAAAGTAACATGTCAACAGTTTAACTCGCAATAGCAATAGAGCACTAAACACTGATTGTAATATAAACGGACACCGCGGAACTAAAGTGTAAATGACCAACAAAAAGAAGTGTAGTAAGTGTAAATGGTAAAACGAAGAATAGAAAGCGGAAAGCTAAAGCGATAAGCGAACGCGAAGCGAAGCGCAAAAGAAAACGCAAACGAAAGTGCAAACAAAAGCGCCCACCCTGTAGGGAGATACAAAACACGGGACATAAGAACTGAGTAATTGATACACTTATCTAAGTTGAACGTATACTTGTATATATAGCAAAAATTATCATACAAAACAGATAAACGCTGAAGGGCTGAATCAGACGCAACTAAACATGAGATTATAATGTTGGTCGCTGTCCTAAATCAGTCTCACCTCCACCAAAACCTCAGCTAAGGGAATGAGATGGGATCTTCACTTTAGATCTGCACCCTGAAATAATATGGGAGGGCCTTGTTTATGTGTATGAAGTGATCCTCCAATAAGGGATCCACTCACCTTTAGGGCCCCTCCCCAAAGAAGCGTGGTGTCTTTAAGCCTCGACCTTGTTGGCATACAAAATAAACTTAAGCCGTTAACTAATTTACAGGCTCCTCCCGACTTTCTGTCTACAATATACGACAACCCTGAGTTCAACAGTGTGAAATACAGCCCTTCTTTGTTATTGGATTTAGTCCATACAACGCTGACTCGTCGAGTTTTACATGATGCCTACATAGCCCTCCACTCATCAACGTCTCCTTCGTCCAGTAATCCATATGGGGAACCACTTGCTTGTGGAGGGGAACCGAAAAATATGCAAGGCAAGGGATTTCTTCGTGTAACTTAAGCTAGGGTTAACAGGCTTAAGGCCTACAGTTTCTCGGGCATACACGACGCAGCTCTTTGTAGTAATATTCGGTTAGCAATGTTTCCAAATATATGTGCTGGCGGAGGCTGATTACAACACCCCCCTTTCTTTATTGAAAGAAAGTGTCCACACTTTCATAGCTCTGTACTTGCAAGATTTGACGTAGCGCTCTCTCGACCCGTTGGTCGTTCCATGTGGGAAGGCAAGCTGCGTGGAGTTTTTAGGCATGATTGTATGTAATACAGTGTAGTAAGAGGCTGGTTGTATCAATGATATGTCATTTCAATGTCGAGAAAAAAAAAATCTCTGATCGTGCGATTATTCGCAACATAAGGATTTATGGCATGTTTCGCACGGTTCGATCAACTGTAGAAAAAAACTCGATCCAAATGTTGGCGACATGGTAGCAAATTTGATGTTATTGGGATAGCTGAATGCAAATTTTTATTAAATTTGATATTTTGCTTAGGACTTGCGATCATGTTGCTGGAAACTTCTCTGTACCCATCTTTACAACGTTTTTTTCCTGTTTGGCAGGGGGCCACGGAAGGATGGGATAGAGACTGTCTACTAGTTTCATTGTATTATTTTGCTCAATTCAGCGTATGTTGGTTCAATGTACAGTTGAACCAACATAGGCAAAAAGGAAACAAAGCATATAAGCTAATTACACAATTTGAGAGACATGACTTATAGACTAATTGCCGTACACATTATTAGGGACATAGTAAATGTCACACGCAGGTGACAGGTTGTACTTCACACATCCTAATAATTACATATTTTCACCTCTTCTAATAATGTATTCAATAAACGAAACTTGTAGACGCATCACTATTACTTACATCGGACACACTGCATTTCACGTTTGGTCAAAAGACAATCATTCAAAATGTGGCCACGATGTGTTATTTTCTGTTTATTTATTTTTTGGTTAACGCATTTTGAACGCATGATTTGAAGGTATTTTATTCTGCTTGGTCGGTAAATTGGGGAGTAACGGTTTTGAAATTCATGATGCTCGGTTGTACGCTCTCGAAACCCCACGCTATGTCGCCCGGGGGTTGAAGTGGGCTGCCATTCGCCTATTTTTCAAAGCGTTTGTCCGTACAGTTACTACGACAAAGCTAACATTATAAATTCCGCTGTTCAAATTGCGTATGAGGCGTCCCGTGTGGACTCAAACATACCTGGATTGGCCTTGCTTTTTCGTATGTCAGTCCTTGCTTCTCCAGAAAAGGATTGCTTGCTCGTTTTTTTAATATAAAAGGAAATAAGACGGTTCATCCTTCTATTATTTGCTTCCGACCGGAGTCTGTGAATATCGCTTAGAAACGACTTGCCTTCGTCGCCCTTTATTTACCGAGCCATCGCATGATTGGTTTTGTCATTGGTTTGAGTGTGTTTGGTGACGGTTTGTTCATTCATTCCTCTATTCACGCGTTCGCTCGTTTTACTATCACATATCGCATAGTTCCAACTTGCACATCACTTGCTTTTGCGTCTAGGTCGTCCTACGACGAACATGTCTTAACATTACGAACAGTGGTGTTCACACTTAAAAAATAAACATTCTATCTTGACATTTGGACTATCATATTCTGCAATTGAATACCGCATTTCTACGCAAACCTGAAGGCTACACACAATTTATAGGCAACGCACGGCATCGATTTTACATGAATTACTGAAATTTTATAACCGTATATCGGATTTTTAAACGTGTCAGCTAACCAATTGGTCATGGAAATTTTATATGAAATTTAAAACGGGAACGCAAAACTATCTGGACTTTTTTTACCAGACGGGACGATGACTATAGTTTTTTTTTTCAGTGACTTTAAATCGC
>SDVV010033140.1:0-11335 GCA_016164225.1 Gammarus roeselii
AAAGTCGGACATGGAAACACTACACAAAACAATGCTTTAGTACACTCAGGAATAGACATGTACAACATGGGTGGCAATGCATGAACTGCTACCAAAAACACAACACTCGTTCCCACCTTGACATCAACATCATTCCTTCGGCACCGACACCGGGCTTCCCCACTTCAAGTGGCATCTTTCCCGTGTGTCCAGCGGCCCCGCCGATGCCTGCAGCAACTCCTCGACCAGAGGCGCAGCCCATGTCGTCCTAGGCTCCACTTATTACACCTATTCCTCCACCACCTCCAACCCCGTCACTTCCTGTACCACCATCACATCGACCCGAAATCAATGCCGGGCACTTAAATATGCAACAAATGGACACACAAACGGCATTTTTCAGAAACAAGCAGAACTCAAACACGCCCTCCACAAACACCACATCCACATGGTCCTACTCTAGGAAACGAAACTCAAAGTAGACACCAAAGTTTCTTGAAGCACACGCGAACACAACTGCCTACACTCTCAAACAACTTCCACTTGACAACACACCAGAGTTGCAATCTGTACTTATAAAAAAAAATCAAAAACAATACAATCAATTAATCGTATACATCCTTCCATCCAGTTCATGTCAAGCGCAGTATACACCGCACTTAGCCAACCTCAACACCCCAACAAACACTTCCGCACTATGTGACTTCAAATGCTTGCTATAACTCTTAGCTCACAACACAAAACATTGACCAAGAGGTGATGCTCTCAGTTACCAACTTGACACATTGAATAACCAACATTCACCCACACCCAAACCTTTCAACCCCAACACTCAACTAACCTCTCCTGATATCTCATTCTGCTCTCCTAACCTTGCTCTAAACTGTCAATGAGCGGTCAAACAAAACATGTCTTCTGACCACTTCTATTAGTCATCAGTTATAAACAAAGTTTGGTCCCCAATCCTTGACAAACATCCTCATATGACGTCAATTGAAACTGCTCGACACGATTTTGATATCACTCAATACACATCTATCGACGCAGTCACAAAACACTTCTTAACCGTGCTTAACCATGCAGACAGACAACACAGACCCTTCTGGTTTGTTAGTGGCTTCAACTCAATTTTTTCTGCCTCCATTTAGGCGCAAAAAATCAGCGTCAAAGCCACCTCTGCAATTTACCCTCCACCAACCACAAAATCATACAAAATCAAACCCTCAATTCAAAAATTGATGCAGAAATTTCTGAGCAACAGACAAACTTTTGGCGGGATATGTTGGCAAACACTAACTTCTGAACCTCATTATCAAAATTATGGAAACTCATTCTTGAGCCTCAACAACATGAAAACAAACTGTACAGACACACATGAGGCCATTCTACCACCCAACATGCACACCAAACCATCAGACCATCAACAAGCAAATATACAGCACAAATAGCTACTATGCAAACACTTGTCACTTACTACACCAGCCAGTGCATAGGATACCTACTTAAGCAGTTACACAAACTGCATATTGACCAAACTTTGACTATTTACATCAGCCATGATCCTGGTCAGAATCAGACAGACCAAAAACACATCAGCAATGGGCTCTGATGGTCCACACGCCATCATGACTCTCACAGATATCTTTAACCTTTCTATTATAAACAAGACAATACCCAACACCTGAAAACAAGCTAAAATCATACCCAACCTGAAACCCAATGAAGCTCCACAAATCCAGCCTCATAAAGACATATTTGTTGCTTCCCAAATCCCTATACAATTTTGGAAACTAGTTCTAATCATGACTAGTTGCCTTATCCTACTTGCCTCAACACAACAAGGCAGTTTCAAGACAACAATCCACAACTATTAATCAACCATGACAATCTGAACTTGAAAGAAGCCAATTCAACGCACCCTGGTGTGCGCAATTGACATTGGTAAGAACTTTGATGCAGTTCTAAGACAGGTCCTTGTAAAAATACTTAATAGACACATCCATTTCCACTAAAAAAACTAGCCTGCTAATTTTTCCTTGGGCAGACATGCACAGTCTACAATAATAAGTTACATATCTCAAACACGCTGCTGCTGCTCCAACAATATCCCCCAGGGCTCCGTATTTTACTCCTCGCTCTTCAATGCCTTTGTAAACGATCTGCCTACAGCTACCAACTCAACCAAACCTCCACATTAGCTAATACACAGATGACCTCACTATAATCATACAACACCACAAACATTATATCCAGTTGCGCCTGAACTCAATCTTAGTCAGGCTACAGGACAACTAAATGAATGTATATATGAGCAAGACATCTCTTGCATCATTTAAACCTGGGTAATGGTGAATAGCTCATCTGCAGCCATGGTCCGCACAAAGCATAGACCCAAGAACCCCAGGTACCACCAACATATGCATGTTGGCAATGCATCAACAGGTGCCAGCTTCAATATTAGACCTGCACCCATGAGGAAGTCAATGCTGTCTTGCAGGCGTTCCGACAGATGATGCACTGATATGTCATTTATGATTTAGCCTGCTGGGTGCGATATCTGAGCCCAACGTCATGACATGCTCAATAGTATATTGGGTTGATGTTGTTGCTCCTCAACCTCAGAATCTACCTGCAACGATGGAAAAAGTGCCAGCACACCGCACAAAATCCTTGATATCCACCGACAGGCGGATGTTAAAACAGTGAGGGGGGGAGGGGTGCCCGGCTCGGGGACATGTTCAAGTGCTATTGCTGATCTGAATTAACTTTGTGGGGTTGTGAGGCAGTTGACAAACTGCCACACATGTGGTTCAATTTTTACTGTGGACACTAGAATACTGTGACTTGCACCACATTCATGTTTCTCAGCCAAACTGAAATGCACCAACATGGACTATAGCCAGGGCCAAAGTTATCTCAATGGTTTGTGGGTGAGCAATGATGGGGATTGTTCAATTTTCCTTGGAACAAAATCAGCCTATATGTTGTGGCTATGGTGTTGTTGTGGGCCAGTAACTATACAAAGGATCACTATTGTTTAATTATTTTATCTGCACTAAAACCCACAAACACAGTGGTCACAACCATATAGTGGCCCTTTTAAGGATGTAGTACCTTGCACTGTGGCAAAATTCTTTTTCTTCAACTGACCTTAAGTGAACAAGACTGAAAAAAATTCTTCTTAGTTTGCTTGTCAGAATTTCAGTAGCACGGACAAAAGGAAGGAGAGCTAGAAATACACTGCTACTAATTGTTAATTCCTTATAGATGAATAGGTGGCTAATCCTATAGATTAAGTAAATTTGACTAATGCAGGCTTCCAGCTAGCCTCTTTCAATTTAGTGCATGATATTTTTACTTGGAAATATAAACTAATTTGTTAATTGTAATAAGAATAATTAGTGCCTCATTCTCTCAGGGCTTTGAAAGGTATGAAAATGATAATTGATGCTTTACTTGCTTCCCTATACTGTATGTGCTTCTGCTTGGATTTAGGATCAATGTGCTGGCTGACAACGGTTCTGCAGCATTGCCTCACCCAATTATACCGAATGAACTAACTATTCAATTCATTTGAAAGTTTGTCTTTCTTTTACTCTTGACCTTTTGGTTGGTCAAGCATTTGTCTAACCTTTATGGTACAATTATTTTCTCCCAAACTGTATATATGTGTATTTATATGGTCTGCTTTGCAGATGAGTACTTGGATAGCTGTTTACTTCAATCAGATAGCATTGTCATTTTGTTTGTGATACTTTCTTAAATGCACATTTTAGTATTTCAAGAATGTTTACCTCATAACTATTCAACTTGTACAGCTAACCGTATTTCTTTTCTACACCAATAGATCAATAGTCTCCCTCTTCACCAATAGACTACTGAAGAATAGCTATGTATAATGCACTCATTTGATACCCAGTACTACTAGTATCAATGGGCTTGACTACTGAAAGCTTTGCCAAAAGGGAGGGTACCCAGGACTCTACCTAACAGATAAACTTAGCAGGCAACCCCTCGAAGCTTCACCAAGTGTTGCTGACTCAGGTGACTTCACTGGGAATGTCTACAGGAAGTCTAAACTTCCTAACAAACCACTACAACTATAAACAGAATTCCCCTAGATATAGCTAGTAGCAGATTATTACTAAAAGGACATGAACTATAATGGAAACCATCAAAGTCTTCAACTACTAAGGTGATCTATTGAGTCTAGACGCTTTGTTGGCAATGGGGCCCGATGGCTTACATCCAAAGCTTCTGAAGAGTTGTGCAGGTGCACTGTCAGGGCCTTTGTTAATTCTATTCCAGAGGTCATCACTTTGTGGAGTTCTTCCGGATCTGTGGCTGGAGTCAATTGTGATCCCCCTGTTCAAGGGTAAGTCAATGTACGATCCTCTAAACTACCGCCCTGTCAGTCTGACCTCTGTGTGCTGCAAGAGTTTGGAAAAGATTATTGTTTCTGGTCTGGTTGAGTTTCTTGAGAGCAATGAGATTTTCTCCCCTCACCAGTTTGGATTCTGGAAAATTTTGGTCTACTGGGGATCAGCTTCTCTTGGCTTATTCAGATGTTTCAGACTGGGTGGATGATGGCTTTGTTGTGGATGTTGTGCTGCTTGATTTTTCAAAGGCATTCGATGTGGTTTCTCATGATGTGCTGATTCACAAGCTGAGAAGGTGGGAGTTGGGCCAGTTTTGCTTGACTGGATTCATTCGTTTTTGGCTGGTCACTCTCTGAGGGTTGCTGTTGGTGGGTGTTGTAGTGAGTCAAGAGAGGTGGTTAGTGGTGTGCCGCAGGGTTCTGTGCTGGGCCCTGTGTTATTTCTGATCTATATTAATCACATTACAAATGGAGTGCTATGTTCTTTCAAGGCATTTGCTGACAACTACAAGCTGTACCTCCGGTACAAGAGGGTGCAAGAGTCTGCGGTTGCTGGTGTGTCAAGTCTGCAGTCGGATTTGGATACAGTTGACGCGGTTGCCTTGTCTTGGAACTTGAGGCTGAACTTGGAGAAGTGTGTGGTGTTGAGGTTTGTTTGTTGGTTTGCCAAGTGGACTGATGAGAATCCGCTGGCTCAGTACTTCTTGAGTGGGATTCCATTGAAGTTTGTTCAATCCCACAGGGACCTTGGTGTGGTGGTTGATGTAAAACTGAAATTCCACCATCATGTCAGAGAGGTGGTGGGTAAGGCTTCCGGATTGGCCAGCAGCCTGCTGAGATCCACCGTTTGCCGTAGTCCTCGCTTCATGATGTCCCTCTTTGTGATGCACATCAGGCCTCTCATGGATTATTGTTCGTCAGTGTGGAATGTGGGTTTTCTTGGGGATTTGAGATTGCTCGAGTCTGTGCAGAGGAGATGGACAAGAAATGTGGATGGTCTTGCTGAGTTGGATTACTTTACCAGGCTGAAGAAACTTGGCTTATTTTCTATTAAAGGAAGGTTTCTCAGGGCGGACCTTTATAAATACTGGAGGATCATCTGCAGGTTGGATGTTGGCGCCGACCTTGGGGGTATTTTTCGGAGAGCTCCTGATGCAAGAACTCGGGGCCATCTCTATAAGCTTTTGATGCCATCTTGTAATACGGACATCAAGAGGAGATTCTTTGGAGCATGATGTGTTCAGTTGTGGAACAGCTCCCAAGTTCTGTGGTGGAGTCAGATTCCCTGGCTGCATTCAAGAGGTTGCTTGCGGAGTTTTTGGGTGATGTTCTGTTTGAGTTTGTTTAGGGTGTTGGCGTTCTGGCTTTGGATTTGTCTGCTTTTTGCTATGATGCTGGAGTGGTGGGTTGTGGTGCGTGTTTGTTTGTGTGTGGGTGTGTGTTTGTGTCTGTCTTCATGTGTTGCTTCTTCATGTGCTTCTTTGTTGTACAGTGTGCTGTTCTAGATTTTTTTTCCCCTGTTTTTGTCATGCATGCAGATGGTTCATGTGATAGCCAATAGTGCGTACTAATTCCAGTTCCTATACCTGTGTTAACATTGCTGTTCTCAATTGCATACTGGCGCGCATGGCTGTGCTGGCCTCCCCCGGCTCTGCTGCTCCCCACTTGCTGTTGGCCTGCTGAAGGGGGCTGCAAAGGTAAGAGACAAAGGTAAGAGCCCCATTTAAACCAGAGAATTCTAGTTTGAACCGTCCTGGTCTGCTATTTGTTCTGTGATGATTGTTCATTGAACCCTGACTCATGTGTCCTCCATACTGTGAGTGACCAGGGGGTCTAGTTTGAGAATGACTTCTAGGTTGGTGATATTGGTTAATAAACGGCATGTGAACAAACGCAAATTGGGGTAGTCAATATGTAATTAATAACATGTGTTTGTCCCGCCGGTTAGACCTACGTACCATAGAATAATAAGTATGTTTGCCCCTTACTGGCCCTTAGGCTAGAAACACATACTTTTGCCATGCAGGTTAGAAATAAGTGCTCCCAAGTTAGGTTAGGTTGGTTAGGAAGGTTTCAACATTATACTCGCAACGTAGCCATCAAGTATATCCAGCTGCACGCAACATAATGTCACGGATCCACTAGACCGCCGTATCAAACGGAACCAGGTTAAGAAGGTTTCAACAATATACTCGCAACGTGGCCAGCAAGTATATCCAGCTGCACGCAACATAATGTCACGGATCCACTAGCCCGTTGTATCAAACTGAGCCAGGGTGTACACCACAGTGTACATTTTAATTTCGTACCTAGTCTATCTTAAATTTCCATCCCAACCCACTGATACTGGAATCCCACATTATAATCACAGTATCGTTGTTGTTGTTTCTTAGAATCCATTTTCTATTTCCATCCTAGCCCACTGATGTTGAAGTCTTCCAATATCATTGCTGTCTCAGTAATATAGCAGTTCTTCGACGGTATTGTAACTTCGTTTCTTCATGGGGCCTTTTGACCTGAGTCAATTCGACGGTATTTGTAGCAGGCACCCGATCTACTTATGAACCAGTCTGCGATGAATGTTGCATCATGCAACTCGCATCAAATGGCAAATAAAAAATACAAATATTCATATTACGATGAGTTTTCAACAAAATATTTAATATTGTTATAACAGACCCATACTGCCGTGCAGACTTCCCCCTTGGCAGCGAGAAGCCTCTCACGGCTGCGCAGCCATGAGTGGGAGGGCAACGGCTGTATGAAGGGGGGAGATGGAGGGTTGCACACATTTGTGTATATGGATTTTATTGGATTTTGTTGACTGCGGTTCGGGAAATAGTGTATTGAATAGTAAAAAGTGAAATTTGAAAGTTTTGTGTCACGCGAAAAAAATTATGGCAGGATTTTTTTTGATGCATATTTTACATGTTATCCAATTCACATAAAGGTGGTGCTATGTCACGAACAACCTAAGAGAGATAAAGACGCGGTAAGGACTTGTGCAAAGACAAAAATTACACTCTAGTTTACAACGTTGAATCTTAATGCAGGAAACCCTACCAATGCTTATATGACGATACATTTAAAAGACTTGAAGGTTCACTAGATTTCGCGTCATCGAAATTTTGTTCATAACTTATATCAGTGAAATAGGGTCCATTTAATATCATGACAGTCATTTCAAGCGTCATAATAACTACCATCTGAAGAAATGCACACGAATGACTAGCGTTTCGGAACAGAAAATACTTTTGCCATTATGCATGTATGAGCACGTTTTAGTATCACAACTTCTCAGCGCAAACTCTCAATGCTGGTCTCCTTCCATAAAAACAGGTGATTGTGGCAATAGGATAATTTGGCTTCCTAACATTGTATGAATTTTGCCCACTGACGTGATGGTTAAATTACTGGGATCAGCGATCAAATTCAGCAGTTGATTTTGAACGCGGCAGCTTGGCAAATTGATTAATTTCTTCTTGGTCTGACACAAGTCATACGAGACTAGAAACTGATGTTGCTTGAAATATCTTTCAATCATGTTTTTATTCAGAACGCTTTCTGAAAAATTAATAACAGATTGTTTAACACTAACACAAGCCTAGCAAAATTAAGTAGTTAAAGTTTCAAAGTCTAGTGCACCTTTAACATTGCGAAATTAAGATTCGCGGTAGAACACATTATTTTACCCTACGGCACATCGTAATGATCGAAGACGATGAGATACACTGGCCGCAAGAACGCATGGAACAAAACGTGGTGACTGTACACAATTTCCTCGAAATTTTGTAGCAAAATCGTGAAGAAAGCCCTCAGTGCTAGGAGATTTGAGAAACGATGCATTACTATACACAAAATCACAGGTCATAATTTATAACAAGATTTGGACAAAGTTGAAGAAATTCATTTTCTCATCCACACAACATTTTAACTTATTGTATGTCCCCTGTCACTAGATAAATTTAAGAATGGTGCTGCATACTACATCTACCAATGTAATACGCATCAGCTAATGTATATTGAAGATGTGGTATAGGAATGCTGTCGCTTGCACGGACCATTGAAAGACTGGCATCATCATCAAGCCGCGGCTTTGCTCGACCACCTCGCACTTCTCACCCCTTAATTCTAGAGTTGTGGGCAACCATCCGCTAGCAGCCAGTCACCTCTCCCACGAAGAGGAATGATAGATGCCCTCTGACTCTCAATGTCTGGGGACATTCCCATTCGGTTGAAAGGAAAAATAACATCACCAGCAAGAATCAATGTTTAATTTGCGGGGCCCAGCCAGAAATTGAATACTAGTTAAATAATGACCAACAACCTATCAAAAGGTATATCTCAGTATCAGGGGATATTAATAGCTATAAATGCCGTGTTGGCGACTAACCCAGAAATCGAACAGACCGTTGGTTGCTGAGCATATGTTAATTGACTCGACCGCTTCACGGCACCAAAGAAGAAGGAATCCATTTGCCGCATCACGAACCGGTGCGGATGCTGTTCATAGGTCTACCCATTACTCGCCTCATGTACCACAATAAGAGCCAATTGAAATAGATAATTTGAGGACTTGTTAGATTTTTTTCATTCATATTTACCGCACTCTAGTGCGGTACATAATTAATCACTACGTAATGCTCATCGCACAGTAATCAAACCCAGGTCTGTCCTCATCATGGTAACCAGCCCACCATTGTTTCGTGATTTAGACTAGCTTGTGGAAATAAACGCATAACAATTATTTTATATTAATTGGCTTCCAACTGGTCAATATTTCATAAACTGAAGGTGCCATAGAAAACGAAAATTAAAACCTTCATATAGTCGCGTGAACACTTGTTGGTATAAATTGAGTTATGGAAGGAAAAATTTACAACCAGTGCCTGCCTTTATGACTATGCATGATATTGAAAAACATAAGTTCTACAAGATAGCACGAAGACTCACAAAAATACCGATATACTGGTTAAAGGTGACTTCAATGGAACGCAGGATGCTGTTGGTTTGTCACTTATCGAGGGAGGTGTTTGTTCAACGG
The DNA here is from genome assembly GCA_016164225.1 of Gammarus roeselii. Lineage (NCBI taxonomy): Eukaryota > Metazoa > Arthropoda > Malacostraca > Amphipoda > Gammaridae > Gammarus > Gammarus roeselii. Next base: position 9,402 of record SDVV010033140.1, read on the forward strand.
CCTAGCGTTGTGTAGCGCAGGCAGTGCTTACGACGAACAGTTAATTGGATCTCCGGCAAGTGATGACCACGTTCGAACGAGCAGCACGGTGAGTGTCTAATCTTCCCGCAGCTTGTGCTGGGGCATCCACGACAATTAAGGCATTAAAATGACATTCTTACCCTCTGGTGATGACGTATGTGGTAAAGATTGAGGTTAGTGATGCGGTTGGTTATTGTGAGGGCGTGGAAAATCCCATTGATAGTTGGTTCGTAAAATCCATCTTCTTGTGCGGCTAAAGATTCCATCTGTGGCGGCGTCTTCTGTGATGTGATTGATGAGTGTTAATCAAGCGCACATGTTGCAGGATGCTGAGTGAAGTTCCAGCGTACTTGTTTCGGGAAGCTGAGTACAACCCTTTTGGTCTGGATCGTGATTGTGTGTTGGAAAATTCGACGGAGATTTCTCAGAAATACAACCTCTCGTGAGACTGTATTGTAAAGAAATTACTATTTTGTTTGATGAGGTAATGTTTAAAATTGCAAATATCAGTTTAGGCCCCTGAATTTCGTCCCTTCAAAAATATATCATCCATAAACATTTTTCAACCTGGTCAGTGTCCGATTCAACATATTCGTAAATTTTGCTCGAATTTGTTCGGAATACTTAAAGATCCACTAGAGTTGGAAAATTTTACCACTTCGTTTTGCTAGGTTAGTATCAGTGTTAAACAATCTGCTAGTAATTTCTTAGTAAGCGCTCTGTATTAAAAAATGATTGAAAAATATTTTAAGAAACATGAGTTTCTTGACCCGTCGCACCAAGGCGAAACTTTCCCTCCATCCGCGTTCAAGTTCAACAGCTGAATGCGACCGCTTATAAAAGTAATTGAATGAGAAAATTGTATATATTGTTAGGAAGCCAAACTATTGTATACCAACAATCATCTGTCTATGGAAGTAGACCAGCTCGAAGAGTTGGCGCTGAGTAGAATTAGTTCTTGAACGCGTTCGCACAAGTAGAATGGAAAGACATTCTTCTTCTTCAAAACGTTAGTCATTCGTCGCATTTCTTCAGATGGTGATTATTAATGCCCTCCGGAAAATGTATTCAAGTATTTTTGACGCTCTAAATGACTGCCACGCTATTAAATGAACCCTATTCCACTGTTATAAATTGTAAACAGAATTTTGATGACTAAAAATCTAGTGGACCTTTAAGTTTTCAAACATTATATCAAAGAGCGATCGTTAAAGCAAGTAGGCGCCAAACAGCAAGCAATTATAATTCTTCTTAGGAGCAATGAATAATCTTGAACAATAGTAGCAGAATAGGAACATTCACAAAATTCCATGTATATAACATATATTACCAACATATACGTTAAATCGAGCAGTGCGGGGAGGCTACTTATTATCTATAGCAGTGATACAATGAATGTTTAATACTAAATTCCAGGCTTTCAAAGCAGGGACTAATAGTGAGCAGTACAAATAGTTTAATAAACATTCTTAGGTCGCTCTTGACCTTTGAACTTTAGCTTTGACTTTTGACCTTTGATCCCCGATCTATGGATCTTGACCCGTAGCCCTTCACCCAAACTTTAAACCGTATTTTTTTTCTGCTCGATGACCCACATCAACCAAGAAGAATAAAACCACTCACCTAATAGCCAATGAAGAATCGAATCACTCACCCTGCAACTAATAAGTATCAAACCGTGCATGAAGTAGCACTTCAGACCACAAAACAACTGTCATCGCTGCGCAGCCGTCGAGCCTTCCAACGCAGCGCAAGCACAGGCGCCGCAGTGATCTAACCCTCAATACCGAAAAGCCCGCACTCCCAATAACTTAAGCGTCAGGAACATTAACTCTCACCACTACAGCAGTTTTGCTCTCTAGCCATCATGCCCTTGTAGTCTCGTTGTCCTCCAAGGATGGAGGACATATATA
>SDVV010033141.1:0-11335 GCA_016164225.1 Gammarus roeselii
ATCTCGCAGATTAATGGGTTTCATAGTTAATTTTGTATTTCCGTCTGAGAAATGTAATCGTCGACAAGATTGGCGATTGAAGAGATATCCACACTCGCACAGCGTCCGAAAATGTCTCCCATCACATCCGGGATTAAAATTCACCCTCACGTGCTTCTCTGCATCTGTATCTGCTGACCAATAAATGCCGATGCGGTTATACAGTATGTATCCAGACAAATTTGACTACTGTTAGACTTAACTCTGGAACAGAAAATCTAGCTGTTGACAGTCAGAGTAATGTTTAATTACAATCCTGTTAAAGAGGCGAGTTGAATTAGGTTATGCCTCGCTTTATATATTTTCTCTTAGTTCTCTTCTAAGAAACAGTGAACATTTTAGCGGAGATCATATATGAGAGTTGAGCGTTGATGGAATGGATGAGGAGTGGCTTCGGGCAGAATATTGTTCACTGATTTGCATGTTCTAAAAAGCAAAACCCCAGAGTTGTTGATTTGGATAAGGTTATTTGAAGACCCAAAGATTTGCATGTTATTTAAAAAGTGATTTAATTTTGATCCAGGGATATGCTAAATCTGGATCGATTCTGCAATAAGCGGTTTATTTTTGGCCCCTTACATTATATAACAGTGGCATACTCTGCAAGCAATACTCTTTCCGCAACAGTTTAAAACTGCAAAACTCCACGTTGCTTCAACCTTACCAGATATTTAGCAGATTCCACCTCTGTAAAAGATTAAAATACGATAGATTGACAAAATGGTTTAATGGCAACCAAACTTGACCTGAACTTATCTTAACGGTGGCCCAACCTAGTGCACTAACACTCATGGAGTGCACTATCACTCATGGAGTGCACTATCACTCATGGAGTGCACTATCACTCATGGAGTGCACTATCACTCATGGAGTGCACTATCACTCATGGATTAGTTACCACCTAACGACCAGAACATATCCTAACGATGACCCAATCTAGAACACTATCACTTATTGTGTATCACTTATACACTATCACTCAAGATTCAATGATAAACTAACGACCAGAATATATCCTGAAGGTGATCCAATCTAGAGGACAATCAATAGTAGTTTATTGCCTACCAAACTTGACCAGAACGTGTCCCAACGGCGACCCAATTTAAAGGACTATCTATAATTTATTCCTGACTAGAAAATAAGTTCCTTAGTGCATTACATCTTTGATGAGAGAACACCTTGCAACGATAACAACTGAACATAATAACGATAATGAGTAGTTTGGATAATGATCTTAGAAATATGATACTATTGAGAACAAGTTTCAAAATTTGACTCTTATAGAGGTGACAGGAGATATATATTTATTTCGATTACATCTTGTTAATTGTTATATATCAGTAATGTTGTTTTATAGTTGCACAAACATGTTTGTTTAACTGGTGCTGTTATTGTTTAAGGAGATCTTCATCAGGGTCAAATAGAACAGTATTATCCACAAACATCTGGAACTACCCTTCATTACGCGGGCAATGAGTTGGCAAAAATTCGTATCTAAATTATGTACATGTTTTGTCTTCCATGTATTTCAACTGTAGGAACTTTGGGTGTTTGAATCCATTCGTCAAAGTTGTGAATATCAAATCTATCCACAGAATCTTTGCAGGAAAAAGTTTTAAAATAAATATTGATGAAACGTGATGCATTCCATTATACACTAGTACATGCGTCTCCTTTATTTATCTATGGTAATATCTGTGTTACGGTTGCATGAGAAGCGCAGCAATTCCTGGATAGGATGACAGTCCACTGACAGTCCACTGACAGTCCACTGACAGTCCACTGACAGTCCACTGACAGTCCACTGACAGTCCACTGACAGTCCACTGACAGTCCACTGACGGTCCACTGACAGTCCACTGACAGTCCACTGACAGTCCACTGATCGTCCACTGACCGTTCACTGACCGTTCACTGACCGTTCACTGACCGTTCACTGATAGTCCACTGACAGTCCACTGACAGTCCACTTGCAGTCCACTGACAGTTCACTGACAGTCCACTGACAGTCCACTGACAGTCCACTGACAGTCCACTGACAGTCCACTGACTGTCCACTGACCGTTCACTGACAGTTCACTGACCGTTCACTGACAGTCCGCTGACAGTCCACTGACAGTTCACTGACAGTCCACTGACAGTCCACTGACAGTCCACTGACCGTTCACTGATCGTTCACTGACAGTTCACTGATAGTCCACTGACAGTCCACTGACAGTCCACTTGCAGTCCACTGACAGTTCACTGACAGTCCACTGACAGTCCACTGACAGTCCACTGACAGTCCACTGACAGTCCACTGACAGTCCACTGACAGTCCACTGACAGTCCACTGACAGTCCACTGACAGTCCACTGACAGTTCACTGACAGTTCACTGGCGGTCCACTGACAGTCACTGACGGTCCACTGACAGTCACTGACGACCTGGGCAAACACTGAGGCGTATACACTACGACGTATCGTGACAGTGGTGTACTCAAACAGGTAAGCAATCAATATTGGCGTGTCACTCACCCCGCGGATGGTGTCGATGACTGGATAAATGCACATATACAGCCTTATAACAGTCTTCTTTGCTCTCATTTACCAAGTGCGATCAACTGTTTAACTGTTGATCGCCTCAATGAGAAATATTATAGCTAAGCATCCGCGAGTCCGTGTAGATGTTACGTCCGCATCCGTAGTGGTGGATTATAAAATTACATTGCCTTCATTTACATACACACCCGCAATATTGATGAAACGATCAGTTAACGGTTCACAAGCTTAAAATACTTTCTGGAAAACAGTAGTTACCTCACTTTTTGTAGCTCTTCTTTGAGCCGTGCTCGTAAATAAGCTGAGGTAATATCCTCGCATGTGACCACGTTCACGCTCCAGCCCATCATTCGTTAACAAATAGTAATCAGCACATGTCAGCCCGACATTGCTCAGCACCCTCAGCTGCGCCATGTGCCTCTAAGGTGGCGGATTTTGTTTGCTCTGGGAGGGAATGTGTTGATAGCGCGGCTGTTGCTTGCACAGAATTAGGAAGAGCGAGTCATGGCAACTCTACCTGATGATACAAATTTGGAGCTCGCCAGTATTGACGTGAGGAGCTTGCGTTGTTACGAGCTGGAAGAAGCGAGGATATATTTCAAAACGTCAACACTTAGGATATCAATTACAAAATGTATGTACATAAGTATATGGAAGCCATCATGTGCATGTATATGATAATAACCATCTACCTTTCATGAATTACATCTATGCCTGAGCTTTCGCCCAGCGAAAAAATCTGCTATCATGGGTTCAAGAATTTTTCGTGTTGAATTAGTGAATAGCTTACAAATTATTCATATATTCAAATATTCTAATCAACGCAATTCTCAAAGTCTCTTCAGAGTAACAGTGTCAGCCTTTCCTTGGGAGCGACGCACTAATTAGTTATGGAATATGCCATAAATGTTAGAAATATTGCTGGCAATTAATAATTATTTACCTTTCATAGTCTCTATACGAGAGGTAGGGTAGTTTAGTCTAAATTTGACTCCAGATTTAGTTACAAATTGCAAATTCAATGATTCGAAAACCGAAATTCAACATCACAAAAGTAACTATTGAAACGCATATTACGATCACAAGGGAGTTGAATAAGATGCTCGAAATGTCTTATTTCTTTCCCTGACTGTAGCGACGTGCTGTCACGTTAGTATGTTTTCAGATCGGTGTAGTTCATGACGAGGTGCCATTCGGATATTTTCCAAGACAATATCGTTAGTGTGACTCATTGGCACTCAATTACATCAATTTATTGGCATTGAAGACGATCTGGAAGATTTGGATGCATTTGGTTTCATATTATGGATTTATTTAACGACCGAATGCACTGCATGCACGATAGTTTGACACAAATGATGCATTGTTTTCATCTGGCTCATATAAACCATGGTGGCGCCTGCTGGTAGCTCCTGATCCTGAGGTCTAAAATGACGGAACTCGGATAGCGGTTCCAGAATAACCGCTTGGCTGTACGTCAACGGGGACTCTGTTCTACAGGAAGCCCATAACAAGTAATCAGGAGTTCCATTTATGAAGTGGAAGGGCTCACCCATAGCGGTCGTGAGGCAGATGTGGCGAGGGCAAATAAATACCGTCTATTCTTGCATGAGCTGATTGCCTGCTCGTCCGTGTTGCTTAAACCGTTCCTGGTGTCGTTGAATCTGATGCCAATACCAACATTACAGATTTGGTCGCATCATCAGTCAGCACAACATTCAACTCAACCAAAGCCATCCTCGGGCAAATTCTAAACTTAGAACCCCACATCCTGTTACCTGCCATGATGCCACTGAATCTCACACCAGCCAACCGATAACACCATTAAAACCAATGTAACCTCTAGCCACTGAATCTCCCTCCACTCAACCACCACAGACAACGAGCCAGTGTTTCAACCTTGCAATGCGGCCTGCTGGCTCTTAGGGGTAGACAGGGAGTTTCTCAATAGAACCGACTTTACAACGAAGCCCCATTCAACAAAGGTGGCTGAAAAGCAGTAGACGGAGGTCAAATCGTCTGTTCTACGCAAACAGGAAATCGCCGGAGAGTCTGGTGCTAATTTCAACAATAGAGGAAATTACCGGGAAGGCGGGAATTACCAGGTTGACCGGTGAAAAAAGCAAACAAATCACCTAGTTGAGACTGGTTGAATGAAATCTGAAGGCATTTTCCCTTTACAAAGTAGAAGCGTGTTAGTTTGCATCTTCGAGGACATCCACAGCGAACAGATATTGAGTGGGTTGAAGAGGCGGACCAAAAATGACAGCCCCGCAATGGAGACGTTCTATCGTCCCGGAAAGTCTATTTCTCCAAAGTCAGTGGAGGTTACCTAGAAGTCATGTGACTCAAATCCTCGGATAGGAGGCCTGCAGGTACCTGCGTCCAACAATTCTACGAGAACAAAAAGTTGTCGGAGTTCTCCAAATGAAATCGAGGAAACGTTTTCTTCACAACAACAAATGCAAAGTATTTCAGGAAATTTTCGTTTGTCACTGTTAACTGTAATGCATTAAATGGTACAGAAAACATAGAGTAACCGCTGTGTACATGCGATGATACATGTTCGCGACAAGAGACAATGCATTTTCAAACATGAGCTCCCTACCTACTAGTTTATCTAGAGATGGCGGCTTCCATCCTTTCTCCATATCATCAATCTATTCATAGGTCTATGTACTAAGAAAACGCTAGTTTAGTGAACTAACCGTCTTGTGGTCTGATAGGGTGAGCCCGTTGGTAAAAGTAGAGCAGTACAATGATGATAGGTTACCAAGATTAACTTTGAAAGTTGAGGGGATCTCAATTTTTGTCATCAACGTTTATTTGCCTCAGACATTATTACAAAATGTTGAATTATTAGTAACGGTGTTAATGGGAAATTGAAGGATTCGAGTCACGATCCTGTTAGTGTAATGGGTTAGTTTAATTGCCACCCAAGCAGCAGAGCATTTAATGAATGACAGACACTCATGTTGAACTGTTCCCTCAATATACACATACGCACGTTAATCTCAGCGGGAGGGCAGTAAAATAGCTTCATCACTTAGCCCCTAAGCCAGAAGTGGCCAACAATGTTGCGCAGATGTTCTTTCACGGATCACATTCCTCTATCAGATCCCTTGCCGCTCCATTCAAGACTCATTATAAGCACTCTCTTTAATGGTTAATGGGAATACTGCTACTGAATCCAATAATTAATCCTTCAATGAAATTGCATAAACGAATTTTTTCTGTTCAATATTAATAAGTGAAATTAGAACCTTGTCACCAGAGGTGCTGCTGATACAAGCAGCAGCGGACAGAGATGAATTGGATTAGCACCATGTAATCAGGTGTGGTTCAGCTTAAATAGCTGGCAGGGCAGCGTTGGGAATGAAAACACCACGCGGAAGACACAGGGTGGGACGCGCAAGTAGTTGACTTGCACCTTGCTAACAAATTGGCCCCTGCGCCATAGCGAGATGCTGGACGAGCTGAGCAGGCTTTCAATTTATTGCAAAGAATTGATTGAATAATGCTTTTAATTACGTAATGCGTTACTGTAAAAAACATGAGGGTAAGCGTTCAGTCCGTTTAACGGAAAAAAAATATAAGTGGGCTGATGATCGATTTATAGAAAAAAATATATATATCAAAGACAGAAAGGAAGCCATGTTTCTCAATCTGTGAATGATAAAACAGGGGAGGAAGATATTGCTCTACAGTGAAAAGTGCCAACAACGACGCCGACTCGTTTTTTGTTAACGAGGCACTAAGCCGGGTGGATGATGATTATGCTGCATATAAGAAAACAGCAAAAAGGTTGTAAAGATTTAAAGACCGATGGTATAGCAGCGGAAGTATTCAGGTATGGTCCTGTTCAACTCCGTCCTGTCATGTCCATTTTATGCACTGGTTGACTCAAATTTCCTTCCCTTCCTAAATTACTATTGGAAACCTATCATAAGACAAAATGTGTCAACGTCAAAGGTAACCATAGACCAATATAAATTGCTTCTCTGCATCAACGGTACCAGAAATGGTTATTAAGAACAGGATTGATGTCTATTCGAGAACGACACCCAACCAATTTGGGTTATATCGATGAACCGGACTAAAAGGACTATTTACGTTTACCAAACAAAGATCTTCTTGTTATTTGAGTGCAAAAGAACATTTAATCGTGCAAATCATTAGACACTGTTCAATAAATTTATGGAATGGGGGGCACCAATTCGCCTTGTTGAGCTACTAAAGTATTGGCACTAGCAGCGAGAATGTGTCATATGATAGGGAAGCTCAATATGAAATCCGTTTCGAACAACAAACTTTCGCCGTTCCAATTCAATGTGCATGTAGACAGTCTACTCGACCGTCTATTATTTAGCCTTGTTGGGTTTCACATTGACGGCTGCTGTGTTAACGCGGTTAGCTATGACGACGACATGACTTGTTGACTCCAAATGCCGATGCTCTACAGATGATGTTAAATATATGCCAGACTGAGGCCGCGGAACGAGACATCGAGTACAATATTATTTAATCTGCATGTATGCTATGGAAACCACCCCATGACACTCCAGTTCAGAACGATCAGTGTGCTTGACGGGACCCTGCTGGAGTATGGGGACAGATTCCCTCATTTGATGCATTTGATACCATAAACCGGTGTGATAGCTAACACCTCCTAGCAACTAAGGAAATTTAACACGTTTGTCAATCACATTATAAGTAAATTTCATCAGCCCATAGGAGAATTCAAACAGAATATGTCAGTCTGCAGATTTTTAAAGCGCACAGGTATCCTATCTACTGTAACTCATTGTGGTGTAAATTTACGAGGATCAATTACGTATTCAAACAGGGAGTTAAATAAAATGACATATTCAGGAGACCGGTCGGTGCCTCATGACCAACGAGTGTGGGCGTAGTATTTGTATGCATGCCCAGGAGTTTATGCTGTTGATTGACTGAAGTAGCTGTACGGCCTAAAGGAAAGAAATGGAAAATTGCTATAATCCATTTCTGGCAGGAGAGGGGGGGGGGGAATAATACCCATACAAAGTAAGATGGAACATAATAATGTTGGTGCAAGAATATCTCGATATCAATTGAAATAATGTTTGAGTCCTTTCCGCGTTTTCCATACTGAAAACCAGTTTAACGTAGACAGACGACTATATATATATATGTGTTTGCTGGTAGATGGGGCTCGACAAAAGTAAGAAGAGTACATAGAAGGTATTTATGTGCATCAATGGGAATGCTGGTCAAAATCAACTTGCTTGTTGTTGTCGTATAAGTTACTCCAACGTTCTACACGCTTGTTCTTAGAGGGTCTAATTTAAACGCTATGGTTGGAATATCCAATTAATCTTGTTTCATTGTAACAATTATTGTACCATCGAGTGCATCAAGAAAGAGTGTTATTATTGGTATTATTTTGTATTATTATTAATGCAGAAGTTTCCTAAACGATTCAAATCGTTTTGGTTTAGAGTTTAGATAAAATGTTAACCGGATGAAATTCCGCTGGCTTCACAGAGAGTAACCGATAAATATAAATGGAAAGCATGAAATGACAAGGCGGTCAGTTGCAAGGCGTTGACTAGAAGAAATGCTCCCTTAATGTTTAAGAACGCCCACAATGTAGAGAGACTCCCCATTTACGAAGCAGGATGCACTCCACAAATCTTCCCAGCATGATTTTAATAAAACATCGAGCAGCTCCTGCACCTAGTTCACTTCCGGCTTTCAGGTGCTGGAGTGTGGGACACGGTTGCGGCATCCCGTAGTGGTCACCTGACCGGGACCACACGGAGCAGAATAAATCGCGATGGAGGGAGTACGTGGTTACAACATTTTGTCGCGGTCGCCTCACAAGGACTGGAAACAGCAACGTGACATGAGCTGGAGTGTTGGAAATAGCTACGAAATCTCGTAGCGGATACCTCATTGGTACTACACGTGGCTGAATGCCAGGCGCTGATGGTACTACACGTGGCTGAATGCCAGGCGCTGATGGTACTACACGTGGCTGAATGCCAGGCGCTGGAGTGTGGGTCACCACTGCAGTATCTCATCGCGGTCACCTCACAGAAACCTCACCCGCACGAAGGTCAGGCGCTGGAAAGTGGGGCACGGCTGTGGCGTCTCGTCACTGTCACCTCTTAGGGACCACATATGGTAGAAGGCCTTGCGATGGAGTGGGGGACACTGCTGTGGCCTCTCGTCGTTGTTGCTTAGCATGGACCACACACGCAGAATGCCTGCACTGGAGTGTATGTACTGCAAGGCTTTGGCGTCTCGTCGCGGTCACCCCACTTGGAATCACACCCTGCAGAATGTCTGGCGCTGGAGTTTGGTCGTAACTGTGGAATATTGTCGTGTTGCCTTACAGGGGTCACAGAATGTTGGTCATCAGAGGGGTAACTCGTTTTGGACACCACATGCATTCCACTGATTGTCTGATATAAGTAACTCACTTTACACAACACACGGTTATCAGGAAAAAATACCACTATACATACGGACTGTGATGCAGCCGTTTATTCCTAGCATTTTTCAGTTGTTAACAAGCTGTTATTTCAACCCTGCCGGCTGGCAGTCAATTCTCCAGTATTACGAGTGGTCGGACTTCAAACGGCTCCCTCAGTGTTGGTCACTATAGGCTCAATGAAACGCTTTGATCATGCATTCAAATCACGGCGTTCATTTGCCTTTGATGATATGTGACCGGACATTTTGTCTGCCTACAGCAATGTTACTCCAATCAGAAAAGGATAATTGGAAGTGTTCTCCTCCTCTGATTGAAGTGGCTATGATTGAGTGATCAGTCCACCATTGACTATTTCATCTGACCCGCTGTGTTGGTAAAGCAGAGTTCTGTGAACATTATAATGGTTAGGGAACTTTTTCTGGCCAAGTGGAAATTGCGATTTGCAATGCACTATCGAGGAAGGGCATGCGGGAGTGATTTGTCTCTATAGGACATTTCAAATTACCCTGCGTCCATTTGAAGGAAGGAATTATCGGGGATTTTGAGTTTTTTAATGGATGATGGCGAGACATTGGGCAAATGCGGCGCAAGGGAAAAAGGGGATGATGAGGGAGCGGTAGGCGGCGATCAGGGTCCCTTATGTGAGGCCCAAAGCCCTCCCGGGCATTCATGATTTGATGTGAAGGATTTAATGAGAAGGAAGAAGGAGAAGTGAGTGTGAAGGGTTACTTTAAGAATTTTAGGGGATCGAATTAGACCGATGGGAGCTCATAGATGAGATTTGGGTGGTATTGAGACTTGTGAGTGTCGGGAAAAAACAGGGTAGATTAGGATTTGTCTGGGGAGTGGGACAAGCAGACTGAACGAATCTATGACAAAAAAATCTGAATGTGACAGACGACAAAAAATTGAGGTATACGGCGTGGTTGATGCCTGGGATAAAGGAAACGTTTCGTAGAGGCAGTATAAGTGCATCCGCGAAGATAGCTGCTGACCCAGCTGGTGCAGAGGTGCGTTAAGGTAGATCGGTGAACCTATCGAAGAGTTGGGTCTGATCAACTTACCAATTTTGTTGAATAAGACTGTGACAGTGGCTATGGTTTGGGAAAGAGGTTTCTTTTTGATGGAACTTTAAGCCATAATTTTTTGACTAAACGAAAAAGAATTGGAAGACTTAAAGTTTAAAGCCTTCAGCAAGGCGGAGAGGATGAGACTTTCCGGGGCTTTAACACCGGGCTCAACAGTGAGATGGGTCTGTATAAAGAGCTGAGTTTAGTCGTTCGCTTGTTTTTGTGAAGGGTATTATACCGGAACTCTCTCACATTGCCAAAATTATAGAGGGCTGGCGTAAATTGTTGGCAAGTAAAATGAAGAATTTAATACCATGTAGACCGATGTGTTTGAAATAAGTGGAAGTAAGCTGGTCATGACCGGAGGTAGTAGAGTTGTTTGATGAGCTGGTTGCGCTAGCGACTACGTTGTGGGATAATAGAAAGAGGGAAGGGTAGAAACGAAGGAATCAGTTGATCTGAACACACTGACGTAGTTATGAGCGCTGGAAAATAAAATGACTGAGGTATAGGTGGAGTTGATGGGAGGAGTACTGATTCGCTTGTGTGAGAGGGAGCGGAGGAGGAATCCAAATTAGTGGGTCTTGTGTTGGTGTTGCGTCGAAAAGTTCTACAGCCAACTCGGTGAGCTCATCAGTGCTCGTCGTGACGTCCTTCGGTCAAAAGCATAGTAAGATGGGAGAGCCATATCGCAACCCGAATGGGCTAATATTACGCATAATACGCGCATCAACTAAACATTTGGCAGAGAGACTACAAATAACCTTAATACGTCAATAAACTCAATGATACCGTAACGGATTCGGTGGGAATACCCACCCGACAAAATTATGAATATGTTAGGTACCTAGGCCTAACGGATACAAAATGGTAAATACAAAGGGCAACAAATGCAATAAATAGAAACGACGTGGAAACACAAGAAAATAATTAATTAGTGAAAACTAGAGGTAAGAAAGTGTAACAGATGCATGCTGCCGTTTCAGGGGCAGTCATTGCCTTATCTTGCGTTTGCTATGTTGGAGCGCATCCTGTCATCCCATTGCTTCGAGCTGTGGTATGACATCAGCGGAAGACACTCAACACACAGGCATGCACAGATGCACAGGTAAATTCATATGAGCAATTCAGAACATCGCGATATTTTTCTAAGATTATACATTCTGATATTATTCTATTAGCGTACATATATATGTACACATATA
>SDVV010033142.1:0-11335 GCA_016164225.1 Gammarus roeselii
CAAGAGGATGTTATGGGCATTGACTGTGAACGAGAGTTATAAAAAAGCTGCTGCGGCTGCCAGAGTCCGTCGATAAGGGACTGGTCTGAAGGACCAATATTTTTAGCACAGATTTTACGACCGATTTTTTCAGAACCATTTCCAAATAGCACGCAAAGTTGCTAGAACCGATTTTTTTTCTCACGGAAAGTCGATACGACCAGAAGTCAATGTGACCGTATCGTAAATCAATGTGACCGAATCGTAAGTCATTGTAACCGAATCGTAAGTCAATGTGGTCGAATCGTAAGTCACTGTGGCCGAATCGTAAGTTAATGTGACCCAATCGTAAGTCAATGTGACCGAATCGCAAGTCAATGTGACCAAATCGTAAGTCAATGTGACCGAATCGTAAGTCAATGTGACCGAATCGTAAGTCAATGTGACCGAATCGCAAATCAATGTTACCGAATCGCAATTCATTGTGACCGAATCGTTGGTCAATGTAACCGAATCGTAAGTCAATGTGACCAAATTGGGAGTCAATATGACCGAATCGTAAGTCAATGTGACCGAATCGGAAGTCAGTGTGACCGAATCGTAAGTCAATGTGACCGAATCGTAAGTCAATGAGACTGAATCGTAAGTCAATCGTGAGTCAATGTGACCGAATCGTTAAGTGTTGGCCAGCCAGACATCGTGGCGACACAAAAGGCAATGATCGAGAGGGAAGAGTTTTCCATTGTATCAAATGTTGTTGCCCGATATTTATTCTGATTGACAATCCTCATGGCATCTTTGATCTGGTGCTTGTTTACCGTAGTATTTTTAACCCTACTCGGTGAATTCTACGAGAATATTAACGATACAAAAATGCGTTCACTAAACTGAATGTTTGTGCTCGCGGAAATCATATTAAAAAAAAAAATTCACACCTCTCTAGTAAATAGCAAAAAAATCTGGCAAATTATAAGAAACCTCGTAGAAAAAATAAGCAGAGTAATTTGGGTTATATCATTATTGATGGGGAGGTCATCACTGATTTCTAAACGATTTCATAAGTTTTCAAGAAAAAATCCAATAATATACTGGAAACCCCAGCTGGATCAATTGATAGCAACAACATCCATTGTGAACATTATTTAGAGAAATCAATAACCGAACAGCCAATTTTTAACCCCGTGAACCAGAACAAAGTAAAAGCAATTATAAATGGCTTCTAAGAAGTAGCATCAGTGGCTGGGATGGCATCCGAGCCACTGTAAATAATTCAATCTCCCGTGACCCAACTCATCAATAAATCCCTTCAGCTGGAAAATTTCCCGTTGCACTCAAAATCGCTAAAATAATTTTAACTTTAAACAATATTAGCAAAACTGACGAAGAATTGTCTGTCCGGTCTGGCATACAGAAAGTCTTTGGCTCGTTTCCTTTTCTAGATTATATACTGCTTTGTATATAATATCCTGCTAGGTCAAAATCAATGTGACGTCTGGGTCCCCATGAATTCAGAGCATGCGGGACTAAATTTACCGAAGATGGTATTGACGGGTTTGACAGTGGTAAAGTCATTGTTGCATTTGATGGTATTGACGGGTTTGACAGTGGTAAAGTCATTGTTGCATTTGATGGTATTGACGGGTTTGACAGTGGTAAAGTCATTGTTGAATTTGATGGTATTGACGGTTTTGACAGTGGTAAAGTCATTGTTGCATTTCTATGAACCTCAGCAAAGCTTTCGTATCCGTTAACAATGAAATTTTGGTGGCAAGTTATGCATTATGGAGTAAATTACAGTAACAGGAGTTGCATAAGAAGTTATCTTCATGATAGAAATTACCTAGTGAGTTGGAATGAACTAACACCTTCTGTCAGCACGCTTAATATAGGAGTACCACAAGGTTCAACTCTTGGACCTTTGTTCTTCCTTATCTGCATTAATGACATTGTAAACACAAGCGACAGGTTGTCATTTGATCTTTTTTACAGATGAAACTACAGTGTACTCGACTGAAAAATCCTAATGATACGATTCATAAATAGAATAATCGATTGCTCCACATTTGAAACTGGTTCACATCTAATAAGTGGACGATAAACGTCGACAAGATGCATGTTGTAATATATTCCAGGAGACAGACAAGCCATTCCTAACACACGGATCAAGCTGAATGGTCGAGAAATTGTAAATGTAGACAAAAAAACTTAATCGGTGTAAAAGTGCACGAGATACTACTTTTACACCGTCACATCATCTGTCGTTGCCAGAAAATTATCCAAAGCGAGTGGCATTCTCAAACCCAATTCCAACATGTTTTAGAATTTCTGCCAAAAAATAATAATAATGTAGCATTATTCATCCATTTCTGACTTACTGCAGAAAAGTGTATGCTTCTACATACAAAACAAGCCTATGACCAATCATTGTTAGTTTAAACGTGTCCCAAGAATACAATCGCTTGCCAGCAGACGTAATCATTCTTTACCTCTCTTCCGTCTATTTGAGGATTCTCCCACTGTGTCACAGCAATATCACTTCCGCTGCAGTGTTACTTACAAACCTTTTAATCATTTAACAGATATTGAAACGATTATTTCGCAGTAAATATAATCTTTGTAGCAGTACGGATTTGTTAATTGAGAGTATCTTAGCAGAACAGGCCCAACTCTTTTACACACGGAGAGCTGCTAAAACTTGGAATTCGATTGCTCAAGATCTAAGAAAGAGTTACAGTAGAGGTACTTTAAGGCGTAAACTAACATCATACCTGTTTCCATTTCTAACTGCAAAAACTCATGGTTTGCGATTTACTTCCTCTGTGAAATTTACCAAATCACCATGTTATTCATCAGTATAATTTATTTTCCAATGCGTCTTGTTTACCATTGCAATACCCACTTGTCCTGTCCTCGTTATCTTATTTTACTAACTTCCATAGAAATCAATTGTTTAACGAAAATTTTCCTATGTTCGTGACATATTGAGTAGAGTAGAACAGAGAACGCCTTTCAAAAATATTTATTGAATGGTGGAATGTAAATGTAAATTTATTTACTCCTATTGCTAATAAATTAGTCTGAAATATATTTAAATACCAAATGTAGTCAGAACAGTTCACTCTGGCATAGACTTGGTTCACATTTTCCGTGAATTGTGACATATATGTGACAGTTCCAAGCTTCCATAATAGCTCAATAAATTTGAAATTTTAGATAATCTTTCAATCCTGAATGTCTATTATAAGGGCTTAGCGAGCGCTTATGTCCCAAGGCGTCGTATCCAAGGCGCAACGACGGTGCGACCCACTAACGGGCACCTGACACCAGAAGCGCTAAAGGGGCGTCCTCGTGGCAAGGCAGCAATGAACGTTTATTGGAAGGTGGACGATTACAGTGAAATTTGAAATAATCACATTCAATAAACATTCTGAGTGTAGATAAGGAATCTCAATCAAAGCCTAGTGACAATTTTGAAAGGGTGTGAATATCAATCAATGCCTAGTGACCAGTTTGAAAAGGTGGGAATATCAATCAATGCCTAGTGACCAGTTTGAAATTGTGTGCATATCAATCATTGCCTAGTGACCAGTTTGAAAGGGTGTGAATATCAATCGATGCCTAGTGACCAGTTTGATAGGGTGTGAATATAAATCAATGCCTAGTGTTGGGAAAAATTGTGAGCCGATAAGTTCTTGTCTGGTGGCAAACTTTTGTCCCGTGTTCCTAAAAATTAAACTCCCATTACATCATGGCCAAGTCCACCAATCATGGATCGACAGCCATAACTTTCTGCTCTCGTCACCTCTGCTTCGATTTTGTTGCAGGGATGAGTCGACAGTCATCAGCACGCCAGTTTCGGGAGAGGTTGTGCGCCGGGAACCAGGGTAGACCATCGTCGACATTCTTTACACGCTGGGTTGGCGTGGGCTCATGAGCCGTGAGACACGACGCATACCATCCTATATCAGGACTTTGATTGTGGTCCCAGATTGGTGTATGTACATCTGCTCCTGGTCATCGGTTTGCTTCATCACATCCAGCGCTTATAGAGGACTAGCCCTGTGGTGTAGCTAGTTGCGGCCTTTTAGCTTCCTACCGTTTTGTGGGCAAATTTTGAATAATACTCCAGGAGGAGGGGGCCATCTGTCGTGACGGTCATCCGAGCGTGCCGTGTTTTCGTACGCCTACGGTTCTAGATTTATCAACAGCGTCACTAAGTTGGACTATAATTGAAGATGAGAGTTGTCTTTATTTCCCGATTCGGATAACTGTTGTCATTAATTCGGGAGACCCCAAATGAAGTCTCGTGCACTTTACCTGTATTAAATAAAAACCAATATCCGGAGAAAATATATTGATTGGCATGCAGATGGCAAACTTTGAAACAATCCCAGTTGTGTAATATTTTCTGTATCTAAACCCAATTAATATTTTGCATATATTGAAACCCAATGAATAATTTCATATTTAAACATAATGAATAATTGCATATTAAAACACAATGAGTAATTTCACATTTAAACAGAATGACTAATTTCATATTAGAGCCCAATGAATAATTTAATATATAAACCCAATTAATAATTCCATGTATAAACTCAATGAATATTTTCAAATTCAAACCCAATGAATAATTGTACAATAAACCCAACGAGTGATTTAATATTTAAACCCAATGACTTATTTCATATTTAAACATAATGAATCATTTCAAATTTAAACCCAATGAATAATTTCATATATAAAATCTATGAATAATTTCAAATTTAAGCCCAATGAATAATTTCATACCTAAAATCAATGAATAATTTAATATATAATCTCAATAAATGATTTTATATTTAAACCCAATGAATAATTTCATATTCAAACTCAATGAATAATTTCATAATTACTCTTAATGAATAATTTCATATTTAAATCCAGGAATACTTTCTATATTTAAACCCATGGTATTTCTATACCTTGTCCTCTCAGTCTCCATACATTTATGCGCCGCATGGGCATTTATCTTAATTCCGTTTAGGAATCCAACGGTCTTGCGAAGTTGGCATCCATTGACCAAAGTATTAGTACCGCATATCAGCTCTTGTTAGATTGCAGGTTATTTCTCTCTAGTTGATGTTATAAATTAATACCATGCATTACTCATCTCAGATTTCGGATATTGGCTGTAGCCCGGAACCGGCCCGGACGAGGGCGCATCCACCGCCTTCCCAGGGATGATGGAGTCCGAGCAACGGTGGTACTTCGTCACCTTGCCTATTCCGGCTTAACGTGGAAGTTATTCTCGTTGAATTCAACTTTTATTGTTGCGAAACAAAGTTTAATGTTATCATTTTTAAAATGTAATACATTTAATATTAAATTTGAGTGTCATTGGTTTCTTCTTTTCATCTATAGAGGCTTTCATTCTGTACATATATATTTTCTCTCGCCTCACATGCTCAAATTTCCAATTATCTTGTTCATGTAGAAATCCGTCCATTTAGTGTACCCATCGATTATGACTCATAGGAAATTTATTTCCTGTGTGCGTATGTTAATATGTCATGCTAACTGTACAGTTAGTTTCAAATTGGTGCCATCGTACGCGAGAGTAATGTAATAGACAACCTCATGTCGGACATTTTCTGCTCTCAAGCTAAGTAAATGACAGTTGAAACAGTAAATAGTCATGATAAAATGAACGCCGGTGATCAGACTTACTCTGCTTATTTTTCTTGAAATTAATGGTCTAATGTAATGCTTGCATCTGTCTCCACATATTAAAAAGGTGAGAGTAGAGGATGTCCTCCAACAATGTCCGTCGGTTGGTCCTTACTCCTCAATCCTAGTTATGAGTTAATATTAAATTCACCTATATGGCAAACGTTGTCTTCAGAACAGCTCACGCTGACGAAGTCATTATACCTAACTAAATTTTAAATCCCTAAATCCTTTAAATCCTTATATCTTCGGATATAAATTTATTTGTTACACTAATTGACCAGTTTGAAAGAGTGTGAAACCTATGTTGCTAGAAGTCCTCGTTGCCGGGAGTTGCCTGTATAGATATTTTGATCGTAATTCCCCTACCGACGGAGCCCGCAGTTTATATTCTTGGTTCATCACACCTGCTTTCAAACACCAGCAGGCATTCGTTTGACTGTCTTTCGAGCCACGCCTATCGAGGAATTTATTCGAGCATGTTTCGACGTTGATTCGCAAGCAGTTTCTGAATACGACGCCGCGGAACAGAAAAACCTGTATCCACTATACAGAGGTTTGCCAATCGTAGTTGTCTTTTGCTGGCATAGCCTGTCGTAGCTATATTTTGCTGCCAGAGCCTGTCGTAGCTATATTTTGCTGCCAGAGCCTGTCGTAGCCATCTTTTGCTGCCAGCGCCTGTCGTAGCTGTCTTTTGCTGGAAGTACCTGTCGTTGCTGTCTTTTGCTGGCAGCGCCTGTTGTAGCTATCTTTTGCTGCCAGCGTCTGTCGTAGCTGTCTTTTGCTGAAAGTGCCTGTCGTAGCTATCTTTTGCTGCCAGCGCCTGTCGTAGCTGTCTTTTGCTGGAAGTACCTGTCGTAGCTGTCTTTTGCTGGCATCGCCTGTCGTAGCTATCTTTTGCTGCCAGCGTCTGTCGTAGCTGTCTTTTGCTGAAAGTGCCTGTCGTAGCTGTCTTTTGCTGGCAGCGCCTGTCGTAGCTATCTTTTGCTGCCAGCACCTGTCGTAGCTTGTTTTTTTTTTTGCTGCCAGCGCCAGTTGTAGCTATCTTTCGCTGCCAGCGCCTGTCGTAGCTGTCTTTACCTGGAAGTGCCTGTCGTAGCTGTCTTGTGCTGACAGCACCTGTCGTAGCTGTATTTTGCTAGCAGCGCCTGTCGTAGATGTCTTGTGCTGGCAGCGCCTGTCGTAGCTGTCTTATGCTGGCAGAGCCTGTCGTAGCTGTCTTGTGCTGGCAGCGCCTATCGTAGCTGTCTGTTTCTGGCAGCGCCTTTCGTAGCTGTCTTATTTTGGCAGCGCCTGTCGTAGCTGTCTTATGCTGGCAGAGCCTGTCGTAGCTGTCTGTTGCTGGCAGCGCCTATTGTAGCTGTCTGTTGCTGGCAGCGCCTGTCGTAGCTGTCTTTAGCTGGCAGCGCCAGTAGGTCAACCACTCAATACCCCGTGCAACGAACAGTCTACAAAGATAGAACGTTAACAAACACTTTATGGCTAGTAATAGTTTAGTGAATAGCCCTTAATTAGATGTATTTATTATAATGCAAATATTTATTAGATGTAATGAATGATAGATACGTTGATGACCTATAATATAAATACGAAGATGACCTACGCACTAAATACATCTAGGATAGAAGAATATTCAATAAACAATCCATCGGATAAAATATTGACTCAATCGATAGCAACGAATATTTTGTGCGATTTGTTAAAAGCGTTTTTTTAAGCACTAAATCTAGGTAGGTACCTATTTATTTGAAGCCCTGTATGTGTGTGTGAGTGCACGGGGGTGTATGTAATGATCATGTACCGCCGTCAACCACCCTCTGCGTGTTCGATATAATACCAGAAAAAAAGCAAAAATGAGAATTTGAATATAAGATTTTCGCACGCAAAACTCTACTCTCTAGTTTCTGTGAACATGTTAAATAATATATATTCTACATATAAATTGAATAATGTTACGTCGTTATTCGAATTAAAAGTTAAGAACGTTGAATATATTTATATTTGCTTTTTACTGGCTTCAACCACATGAACCTTTCTCCGCTTGGAGGCCCCAGGGACCGCAATAAGCAGCCTCTTGGTCCAGGCTGCACCGCTCTTCAAAGACTCTGCAAACTGAAAAAGTTTACAGAAAGACTTTATTTGAAGAGGGCGAGAAATGCTTCTTCCTCTAGCAAATGTGGCTTAATAGTAGCTTCTGTGAGTGCTTCATTTGATAATATGTACAAAAAGAAATCCTATGTAATATAATTTTTTTTGCAGTTTAACAAAATAATAATTCGAATCAAAGTGCAAATAATTTCTCCATTTCCTGCCCATTTTGCCTTCGAAGTATAAAAGTGCAACTCAAAATACGCAGGTTTTAGTAAAGATATTTTCACCGACTTCAAATAAAAGGTATTTCTGTGAACGTTATTCAGTTCCATCTTTTTCAGTTCCCATCAAGGAAAAGCTTACCATAGGGTCGACAGGGATGCGTTGAGGAGGGGGATGCGTTTGTACAGAGTGGGTTGAAAAATGTTTTTAGCGGTCAAGAGTTTCAAAAATGTCAGCAGAGCATGGCAGCAGAGCATGGCAGCAGAGCATGGCAGCAGAGCATGGCAGCAGAGCATGGCAGCAAAGCATGGCAGCAGAGCATGGCAGCAGAGCATGGCAGCAGAGCATGGCAGCAGAGCATGGCAGCAGAGCATGGCAGCAGAGCATGGCAGCAGAGCCATATGTTGGAGTAGGAAGCGCGTCGATTGATTGATCCAATAGAAACTGGCACTGAAGTGTGTATCCATTGCTGTTCAATCTTTACTAGATGGAAGAGAGAACATACTCACATTTTGTTGGTAGACCTCTGTAACTGAAACAATAGATGGAGTGGTCGGGGAGATCAACGAGAGTGTATTGGTTTAAGGTTTCGAGTTGTTGTTGAATCAAATGGTGCAGTTGACAGTTTAGTCAGTTACTATTTTCGGACGATACGGCACTGGTGGCAGATTGGGAGGAGAAGTTGAGTAGGCTATAGTCGGAGCTTTTGATGAGCGTGTGTGAGTGGGCTGATAGTCTGCTAGTTACGTCGTGTAGAAGTAGAGTGATGAGATGTTCGGGGATGAGGATGAGAGCTTAATAAGTGTCCGCCCAAATGGAGGATTTACTCGAGGAAGTTCAGTGTTTTGAGTGCATCGCCCCTCACGTGGAGAATATTGAACTTGTGAAAACAGTATAAATCTACAGTGAATGAAAGGTGTGAAATGTTGGGTGCACTCAAGAGTGTGATGTGCTGTAGGACATCAGGTATGGAAGCAGAGAGAGTGTGTGGGTTATTGCTCCAAAAGTTCTCTTTGGAACTGATACAGGGAGAGCGAGAGCGGAAGAGAAGATAAAAGGTTGAAAGTTTTCGAGATGAAACGTATGGAAAGAGTCCAGTCATTAGGACACAGCAAAGGTAAACCAGAGAAATTAGCCGAGATCTGATGCTGATCCCGATCTCGAACCTCACTCCCCACCCAAAGTGGGAGTTGCGCTAAGTTTTTGTATTTGTGTGAGTGCATGCGAGGTGTGTCTTCGGTCTCCCTTCTTTTGTGGGATTTGACCTTGCGTCTGTATCTGTAAAAATTAAATCAAGACTTTGAATAAAAAACAATCATCGTCAATGTAGGAAAGTTCACAAAATGGTATGTGTGAAAGATTGGAAAAACTTCCATTCCTTCCATCTTCTCAGACTTCCTAGAAAAACCTCTCACGTTGTCTCTTACAGGATGTTTTGAATTCCAGCATCTTAACAGATTGTCACCAATCCCTCTCCCCCACCCTTTTGTGATGTCTTTTTCTTCTTTTAGGATGATCTTGCGATCAAAAGAAGGATTTGAAAGCTTGTAGACTTTATTGTTTATAAAATCCTCCTCTTTCGAGAGTTTCTTGAAATCTGAGGTGCGAAATCAATGCCACACGGGATCCTGATCCTACTCACAAGGATGGAGAGTTGGTGTGGGAACCAATCGACTAGAGTGCAGGAAGTGGGAGATTTATGATGGATATCTAATGCGGACACACGAATGTTTCGTTGTGTAATAAGTGAAAAAGTTCCTCATAAGATACTCTGCGTAACTGAAATGAAATTACGTGGTTTTAAAAGCAAACTTACACCTTGATGTGAACAGTTTTTCCAAGTTCTCATCCACAAAATGATCGTTGTTAAAAAACATGTTTTCCACAACCATTTGAGCACTTCCGTATCATTAAAATATTTATCGAGTGAATTCTTCCTCATGCATCCCAATAAACTACAGTGGAAGTGTTTTGAGCCACGCGCCGGCAGCAGCTGAGCCTTACAATAGAAGGAGCAGACGCTTAATGCAGTTTGTTGGAGCAATAAATGGCGTCGCTGGTCTCTAGGAGCCCAGTTCTCGTTTCGAAACTTAGAACCATTTCTCAGGGGAGGAAAATCGGGGATGGAAGATTAGGTGAGGGCGTCGCTTTCTGCAATAAGTGATAGGGAAATCATTACATAAACTTGTGTCCCACCCTTCCTTGCACGCTAGGTTTCTCGTCAATTCACGTCGTTCCATCATTGCCATTTCATATACGTTGCTGTATTTGTTCAGATCAAATTTCTCCGTGAATAAACATTGTTTATTTATGTCGTATCAATATAATTTCGTCGAGGGGCACATCTTATAGAGTAGTACTTGTGAACAAAATACAGTAATGTATTGCAGTGTTATAACAGCCTGATCCTAATAACAATGTTTGCCCTGCCCATGCAATAAATGTAATGACCACCCGCCCAACCAGCCATTATAAGACATCACACCGGTCGACAGTGCTGGCTGAGTGGGCGGTTCATGGTGCTTTGGAGATCATTGGGCCAGAATGGGCGGGTGCTTGAAGCATTTTAACGCAGAAGACCAAATTTTACAGGTGCAATCTGAATCAATGGAGCTGAGAGGATCAGATTGGGCTGGTGCAGCATGAACATTGGAGCTGAGAGGATCAGATAAGGCGGGTGCAGCATGGAACATTGGAGCTGAGAGGATCAGATTAGGTGGGTGCAGCATGGAACATTGGAACTAAGAGGATCAGATTAGGTGGGTGCAGCATGGAACATTGGAGCTGAGAGGATCAGATAAGGCGGGTGCAGCATGGAACATTGGAACTGAGAGGATCAGATTGGGCGGGTGCACCATGGAACATTGGAGCTGAGAGGATCAGATTAGGTGGGTGCAGCATGGAACATTGGAGCTGAGAGGATCAGATTAGGTGGGTGCAGCATGGAACATTGGAACTAAGAGGATCAGATTATGTGGGTGCAGCACGGAACATTGGAGCTGAGAGGATCAGATTGGGCTGGTGCAGTATGGAACATTGGAGCTGAGAGGATCAGATTAGGTGGGTGCTGCATGGAACATTGGAGCTGAGAGGATCAGATTAGGTGGGTGCAGCATGGAACATTGGAGCTGAGAGGATCCAATAGAGCGGGTGCAGCATGGAACATTGGAGCTGAGAGGACCAGATTGGGCGAGTGCAGCATGGAACATTGGAGCAGAGAGGATCCAATTGGGCGGGTGCAGCATGGAACATTGGAGCTGAGAGGATTCAATTGGGCGGGTGCAGCATGGAACATTGGAGCTAAGAGAACCAGGTTGGGCGGGTGCAGCATGGA
>SDVV010033143.1:0-11334 GCA_016164225.1 Gammarus roeselii
GTTACTGGTGTTGACCTAGCAGTCTTCGGTTAATGGAGTTGACCTAGCACAGTCTTCGGTTACTGGTGATGACCTAGCACAGTCTTCGGTTACTGGTGTTGACCTAGCAGTCTTCGGTTAATGGAGTTGACCTAGCACAGTCTTCGGTTACTGGTGTTGACCTAGCAGTCTTCGGTTAATGGAGTTGACCTAGCACAGTCTTCGGTTACTGGTGATGACCTAGCACAGTCTTCGGTTACTGGTGTTGACCTAGCACAGTCTTCGGTTTATGGTGTTGACCTAGGAATTATTTCTTGTTAATTGGTATCGGGTAACGTCCTGCGGATCACCCGAGGAGTAGTGTCCTGCAACTTTTAATGTCTTCACCATGTCTGATACAGTTTGTGAGAGACCCCCACATGATAACCGTCAAATTCACAATCCAGATGTTCACAATGGCTTATTTGAAGCGAAAAATTTATTTGATAACATTTAGAAGACAGTAATTATCTGCCTATTAATTTTTCTATAACTAGATGCCTACTCCAATTGACTAGTAATTTCACCTTGGAATGAACGCCTGTAGTCCGTTCTAGGATTCGAGCCCATGGTTCCTAGTATGCGAGACCAGTTCGCACTGTACAAGGCTTTTCAACGCATCAAAGTTTCGATTCAGTATATCGGGTACAACGTAAAGTTTTTTCTTGACCAATAATCTTTCCTCTGTGTCCATTATATTATACGAAATGCATCGTGCAAAAGTTGTCAAAAACATACCAAAAATATCAGGATTGTCATTATTGAACCCATACAATTGTGCCCTCATGTAACGCGCTTAGGCTCGCGTTAGCTAGACCGGATGGGAGAAATGAATTTAAGACTAAGTTTGCATTTAGTTTATTTTTTTAAAGTTGATCTATTCAAAATGCAAATGGGGTCCAACAAGCCACGTAGACATGCGTCCTGAATTCTGGCTGGGTTTTATCTCCAAGGAAAAAAGAACCACAGTACTGACATTTGAGCATTGACGTAATAGTGAGCCTTCCACTCTACGGTGAGGAAACATTACCAAGAATGGACAACACAAAAATAGGCACAGTTATTGATATACCGATGATACGTTCGGTTGCTGCTCCAGGCGTTTATGATTGGTGAGCAGACTCATAGAAGACGAAAGGAGCGGGCGCTGGATTCATGAGTGCAGATGGTCAATCAAGGTTATTATATGGCACTTACTATTTGTTGAAACCGTTCTATGCAAAGACAGTAACCGATCACAAGCGCGGGTGTCCTATATGATGATAACCTGTTAGGTCCTAGGAACGGCAGAGTGATTGCTCGGGTGCTCCGAAACCGACAACTCTGGGCACTGGCTGGTAGCTCATGCTATGGCTTTTGTTACTTGTTACTTACTGCGAGATCCCCATGCTCATCTTCCTACACTTCATGATTGTTTCAGTTTAATCCTCATGCTCATCTTCCTACACTTCATGATTGTTTCAGTTTAATCCTCATGCTCATCTTCCTACACTTCATGATTGTCTGTCACCATCTATAAATATAGACTTTTTTTTTTGCCTAAGCAACGCCAAAATAATGGTTACATACTGGCTTTGGCATTCGCATGATACTTAAATTTGTATCCTGGCCACGAATGATGTACGTTTTTCTAATGATGAATTCCCTACACATTTGTTTGCCTCCTAACGATGCTAAAGTAATGTTCTTTCTAATGCACGAAACAATAAGACAGGAGTGGTTTAGGTATTTACAGAGTATTCACTTCATTTTTTAATATATACATATTGTCGCGGTTTTAAAATTGAATAATTTATTATTTTCAAATGGAATTTAATTGTCCGCTGTAACCCTCTATCAAATATTTCACTTGAATATAGCTATTTCGATGATCATTTTCATGTCCTCGAGAGCAAATAAGTCTATGCTTTCCTCCAATCTGCCCGCTTGTTCGTCCGCCTTTAAAGTCCTCAGGAGAAGTCAACCATAATTTTAGGACCTTCGCCCACAAAAGTTACTCGGACAAAGGCTCCTTAGGCGAGGAACTCCCGGCAAAAAGATGCCTGTCCGGATAATTAGACCCTACATTTATTTGCCGTGTGATGCTTTGTAAAAGTTGATGGACGTAATTGACCTAGTCTAATGCGAGTTAGATGACGGATAACCTTCTTCTTCCGACGTTGGATGGATTGTATAAGTTGGTTCTACCCAAGTGGTTTGTATGACAGGTTATAATAACGGTAGATGGCATCGAATACAGATGGAGTCCTAATTCTGTCGTCCAATTAGATATTTGTGACGTGATTTATCGAGTCGGATATTTCGGTTGTGAAAACCAAAATATTATATTGTGTGTCCCGTTGAAGTTGAAGATGTTCTATCCAAGGATTGAACTCTGTGACATGAGAAATGTTGACTGTCGATAAAAATATAAACTTCCCACTTGCACTCTCGAGCCATGGAGGCCGCGTTCACGAAATGAATATTTTGCAACTAAATTAATGAAGTTATCTGTATTACCGAAAGACATAAAACTTCATGAAACTACATAATTCTTCGGAGGGCATTCATGAAATATATTTGTAAATTCGTAATGAAATAAATGTAATTTTTAAGTTAACACTCAAACACCTTTAGTGCACATATTGTGCCTAGTACTGCTTTTGTAATTTGTCGATATAATTTATGTTATGCGAGAAATTAAAATGTATATTTACCTGCATCGTTTAGATGATCCGATTTCTCATGTGCTGAGGCTCAGCTTATCGCACTGCACAGGGTCGTTTGGGAGAACTAATTACAAACTACTTAGATGGAATCCTGATTCGTTGTAAGTAGCTTAACTGTTAATATATCAATTTATCGGACACCGAAGGAACAATTGAGTTGTTTTTGCTTCAAGATTTGCTATACATATGTGAGTGCGACACATTTCTCATGTATCGCACTTGCTGGCGATTACTTTGATAGTTCCATCATTCAGAAGAGATTGCAGTTGTTTGTTCCTATTTTTTGTCACTTCAACCACGGATTTCAGAAGCCAATTTCAATACACTATATTTAATATAGAATAGAAAAAGATTTTACCGGTTTTTCGTTTGATTTATAAATTATGTCAGAGAGGAGCAATTAATTTCAGTAGTCAGTCCTTCGCCGTAGTAAAGTCATGCGAATGTCACCATTTTGTATTGCGTTGTAAAAGGCGCAAGGTAACTATTGAGGGCAGCGTGGGAACATTTTATTTACAAAAAATTTACACGAAAGGAAACTTACACTTCGTGAAAGGAAGTGTATTTTTTACGAGAACACATCCCACCCCCCCTCCTTTCAAGCAATACCACCCCCTTTCACTCCCTCTCCGCCAGCCTAAGCTGCAACCTTCGTGATTCTATAGCTGCTGCACATGTCGGACTGGGGCGTAATGCACGTCACCATTTTCTTGACGTGCTTTTCTGTGTAAACCGGTATCATAAAATGTAGTCATAAATACACATCGCAGACATTTTCTGACCCAATTAATCGGTATTTTTTCAGGATGAAATGTGTGCTCAAATGCACTAAGAATATTTCGACGACCTGAAATGTTTACAAATCGTTATTACGTGGAACTTTCTGATCTCAAGCGCCCGTAACTCCTTGCAACCCAGGACAGCGTATCTTCACAGCCTGCTACACCATGTCCGTCTTCGGAAGGTCGTCAAGGGCAAAATGACTAAATCACTGAGCTTTGAACAGTTCAATTTGTTAATTATGATGATTCTGCAGAGCAAATGTTATTATATTTCATTAGGATGTATCCATAATTGTTTTCCATTTACAACTTATAGTAAACTATTTAAAATATACGTTATCCAAGTATTAGTAGAATAATGTGAATGAATTACCGTCATCGAGAGCAAAATATATGTTAGTTTCATACTTTTCTTACAATCAAAATTCATTCGCAAAAAGCGACTGGGATCTGTTTCAAATTTTCATCGTTTTGCTATTATAGATGAATAAGTATCATAGTATTGCCAATAGGGATTTATGTGGGAATGATCTGTACGGAACTGCCAATGATGCGCACGGACGACCGCTCGGCGGGAGCCAATTTGCGTCGTTAACGGCTGTTAGCAACACCAAACAGCCACCTGCGACTGACTCGATGGTTGCATTTGCACGTAGTTCGAAGCTCCTTACAGATCAATCACAATAGGTTTGCTCTGGATGTGGTAAAAAATTAACTGTGGCATATAGATACGGTTGAGTACAGTTAACAATTTTCATGAAAATTACACTCCTAATAAGAACGCTAGTTTTTCGTCAATCAATTTTGTGTTTACTATTCACTTTGTTGTAATCTGTGCAACTGTAAGGTTTCTAGGAATATACGACAACTTAAAATCAGCATTTCCCAACAAACGGCTCTGTCTCACCCGTTCTAGATTTCTCAAATCTTTCAATGTTTCACCTTCGTGTTTTGTGGTCCGACTGATGGGAATTGCAACCCTTGCAACGTGTCTGATATTTGATTCACTCGTTGTGCAAGCAGTGCCGTTTGCTCGTGGGAATCCTCATAAAATCGATTTGCAGTGATAAAAAATTTGCGCTCGTTTACATTTAGAAGTTTAAAATTTATACCCGATGGATTACATCTCCTGTCTTCTAGTCCGAAATGTTGCACGCAATTAATTGAATCTGTGATTACCGAATTCTTCAAAGAATTATCTTCTGGTCCGTTGGACCAGCTGCCAAAAGACCAGCTGCCAAAGAAATATTTTTTGACTTTGTCTTGAACGTATAATATTACAGATTATGTACCTGCAACTTCATAAAAGGGTTTTTGTTTGTGCCTGTGCAATTGAATGTTCAAGACATTTTTCTGGTCATAAATCTGAAATATTCTTATAAACGAAACATTCGAGGATTCATACATGAGATTCCGTGCCGGTTGACCATGAATTCCTTCATGGCTTGAATTTTTTTATAAATATTATTGTTCCATGAACTCGCTATTTGGATTTATCCTTCTCCCGCCTTGCCTAGACCAAAGATGGTTCCTGTACTCATAATCAATAATAACGTCTTCTATGGGAGTAAACAGTTTATAATTTACCAAACAATGTTTAATAATTTCAGCTTGATCTTCAAAAAAGGCGCTTATATTATCATTATTGGTGCTTCCACACATTGTTCAAGAAGATTTCCATTTTGAGTAGAAGGAGAATGCAGTCTGCCGAACATCCGCATTGCAGCTTCCAGCACTCCTCGAACTGTCGCTGTGTATGGTAGTCGCCAGACAGGCGCCGTCAACCACACGCCAGTCGTGGAAAATGAAGTTAACTCGTTGAATATGCACAAATTAACCCCAACTTTGAACATTATGATGTTTACTTCTTATATTTCTGATTATGAGGATAACCTATATTCTACAACATCATCTAAACCAAAATTGAATATTCAATTAGGAGAAAAAAAAATCTTGTGAATTAAAAAAAAAAAGATCTATAACATTGTATAGGCGTTAGTGCTAGAGAAAGAGAAACATGTTTAATGTTGGTGTAATCTTAGTACAGGAGCCTTCGAATTCATTACCGCCTAAAATAGTTCTGCACACAACTTGACATTCTTTCGTAGGATCAAACTCAGTTCAGTATTGAATTATTATGAAACTATCATTTCCGAGTGTTTTTTGCTATAATCCAAATACTTGATGTCTCAGCCTCAGGTATTTGTTCTTTTCAATAATCCCACGTCAGTGGACTGAAAATTGTAAAATTACTCGTACTTCATTGAATCGATGTTTTTCTTTCGAGCAGAGTTATTTTTTTTCGCTAAACTAACACGCTAAACAAGTTCCGGAACAAGGAATAACTCTCCAGTGCGATGTCCTCTGTCGCAGTTACCATTAATGAATTGAATAAATACGCTCACTGTAGTTTCAACTGTTTGATGCTGTGGCAAATGATTCATTGGAACCTCATTTTTCACCTGATTGTGTTGAACGCAAGTTCTTTTAACGCGCATCTCAGAGGTGTCATGTATGCTTCGATTACCATCGATATGATGAGGCTCGTGATGTGTCTTAGAGGTCATAAGTTAACATTTTCATTACGAGCTGAAACAAGAAACAAAACGGTTAAATTGTACACGGTTTGAGACGAGTCCTTCCTGCCACGAACTAAAAGCTCATGTGGGACCAAAAACACGCGAAACAACAGTCATAGGCTCTGACGAAACTTCATTTTTATTCCCTAATTAAGAGATAGTACTTTCTCTACTCTAACAAGTGCACAGAGAGAAATGTATGGTAATAGTTACATATATATCGTAAATTCAACATGAAGTGACTTATTGAATAATCTCAAATAAGCTTTTATTTTTTAATTTACAATATCCACTTTGCTGAATTTAAATGATTTCGTCATGTAAATATTCCATGTATGTTACAAACACACATTAGGTTGTCACTAGAAAATTATAGATTATCTATACTCTTCAATATATGATAATCGCTTTTTATTAAATCAAGGTCGAAAGCGGTAAACAAGCATGAGTTTCTATTGATATCGAACACGAGGTAAAAGCTTCGTGATAAGTGGGGGTTCTTCGTGATAAGTGGGGGTTCGAACACTAGACACTGATTTCATGAGCCGGAGACTGATGCCACTGAGCTGGTATAAACCTATCATGTCACGATCGATAGTGTTCTATTCAGTTTTTTCAACAAAATATTTGAGCTTATTACAGCAACGAAAACAGCGTGGATGAGATCTTTTTAGGAATCGAAATTATGAACAAACTTGATGCTCTGCGAATTCATGCAAATTTATGCTCCATAAAATATTATGTAATAGTTACCAGATTCATGTAGACTCAACAAGACATTCGGGAACATGACTTATAGAATTGAAACACCGGCTAAGTTCATCGTATGCTTGTAAATTCAGCAATACCTAAAATCAATAAAAAAATACTTCTAGATTCAAACAAACTATCAGCAGAAATCATGTTATATATATATACATGTACATGGTTATGAACTGGCTAATATGACAAATATTGTAAATATTACAAGGCATTTTCTCTCGGTGTGCTATTTATCATAAAGGTTTGGATAACAAAACAACATACCCTAGACCCTATCATATAAAATTTGTTTGCGGGCTAAGTTGGAACGTATAAGTGAAGATCTGACGCTATGTACTGCAGTTAACTATAATTATCAAAATCTATCTTTCCAGAAATAGAAACACCTTAAAATACCGTCATATCTTTGGGTATACATATCAGCGAACAGAAACGCTGCGCAGCATAACTTTATTTCGAAAGGACATTTCACAGTAGATATAATGCATTGGAGGAACCGTACTCCTACAATAACACACTGAACACTTATGACGACTTCCTTCATGGAAGGCAACGCCCCCTTATAGGTGATCCCTTAATCGTATTATTCGTTTATTTGATTATTAGACCATTCTCTATAATCCACGAAATTCAGACACCGATCAAACCCCAACATGTTGATGTTCATGAACACGGCCGACACAAAGCTAATATGTTTATTACACAATAATCATCACGATGGTTTCTATGTATATTTTTATGGAAGAGGATTTGAAGTTCCATTTTAAAAATATTTACTTCTGGATGGTTTCTTTTGGCCCTACGGGCAAGATTTCTATACACGAGGCAATGAGTGAGATTGAGATTATTGATCTGTACTCAGATGGAGCAAAGCAACTCTTCATTTTCCCTTGTCCCCGTGCAAGCAGTGCGAGTAGGTAAGCAGTGAGAGTAGGTAAGCAGTGCGAGTAGGTAAGCAGTGAGAGTAGGTAAGCAGTGCAAGTAGGTAAGCAGTGGGAATAGGTAACCAGCGCGAGTAGGTAAGCAGTGCGAGTAGGTAAGCAATGCGAGTAGGTAAGCAATGCGAGTAGGTAAGCAATGCGAGTAGGTAAGCAATGCGAGTAGGTAAGCAATGCGAGTAGGTAAGCAGTGCGAGTAGGTAAGCAATGCGAGTAGGTAAGCAGTGCGAGTAGGTAAGCAGTGCGAGCAGGTAAGCATGCAATTACCCAGTATCGGTATTTTTGTGTTTGAAGGTTGCGTATACATACGCTCAGTACGTGATGAGAATTTGTATCTATCAATTGTTTTCTTAATATATTAGAACAAGTAGCACTCCACAGTACTTTAGAATAAATATGATATGGAAAGCTCGCACTATAATACAAATTCTTTACACCATTTTACTTTACTTTTGATATGAGTTTATAAAGTATACCAATGAAAGAAACTGTGTAAATGTTCAATGTATTCGTTGCACGTGGTAGATTTGGTTTTATTAGAATTCGCCTGGACCTTGAAAAAAACTAATGGGAATAATAATAATTCTCGGTATTTTACCTCGATGATAATAAAATGATTAAAGCATTAGTATTTACCCATGCTAAACTATACATTGTATATTTTTTCTTACCAGTGATATGAATCGTTAACTCCTTTCTGATATCGGTCATGTCGACATTTATTATTTCAATTTGGTATGCCTAACGGTTTGACACGATGACAATAAATTACCCGTTCATATTCTGCAATAAGAAACATTGAATAGGAAACTTTGATAAATGATTCTCCAGCGCTCTTTGTTGCCGAGAAAGCCCCCCCATCTTGTGAGGAACTGGGGCAGGAAGTTTCTAATTGGAGAGGTACTTTGTTTAAACAGACCTGTACTTTGATGCTTCAGGAGCGACAATTAAGAGAAAAGATGAAGCGACAATCGTTACATCAACAAACTTAAGTTAGTGATCGTGTTTACAACTGCCCAGAAGTTCCTTGCTTATGAACAAAGTTGGCTAAATGAATACAGGTATTGCTTAAATTACTAATAAAAGTCACAATATTTCAGGCATTTTTCTACGGTATCTTGGATCCGCCATAATAAGCAGAGCCACGTTCAAATTAACGAAAGGAAGGTTAGTTGAGCAATTTATACTTCCTGGTTAGTTGCTACAGCAACTTTGTTAGATTTCTCAGAACATGTTTGGTCAAAGTCCCAAAAAATGACGCCACAACTGTAATTTTGTAAATATTTTGTGTCTATGCAAACCAACGGATATCCATAGGGAGCTCCTGACTTCCACTCCTCTTGCAGAACATAAAGGCTTTTGAATTACATCAGAGCACTTCTGATTGCAAGTCACTCCAACAACCTTGCTTTGAAGTCGCATGAAAAGGGGCAAAGGTGGCCTGGACACATTTTTCGCAAGGCGGCGATCCTAGCTTCCGAATTCTGCACCTTATTTCAATCACTTCCACAGCTTTTGCTGAAACACACTGTGTCTTTGAGTACAAAGTCATTGATGATAAAGCTGAGAAACTCGAGAGAATCTATGTTTTTTGTATCGTATCCCAGTGGGCTTGACCTTATATGCCCTCTGATAATGACATAATCGTATTCCAAGTCAAATTATGAATGGGTTTCCACAAACTATGGTATATATACCGGGTCTTTTCGTGTCATTGACGAGTTTTGGTCTCTGAGTTCGCGGAGATCATACAACAGCACCAGGAAACACCCCGGATCGCTCCATCTGAGGCACTGCAGTTTAGGGAGAGAGACCCACTCCTCCACTGCTCGGAAGTGGTATTATTCTAATGAAATCATTACCATTTGTTATGTTCTCAATAGTCAGCTTCAAGTAATTCATTCAAAAAAAGGCAACTGTTCGGGTACTCCCGTTAACAGCAATCAAGCATTAGCTCTGGGCTATACGATCTCAAATTGCTCAGAGTGGACTGATCCTCGGTTCATTTATTTGAACAGAAACCATTAGGAAGAAGCTTTTAGCAGCGATTTAAGAGAACGTCGTAAAAAATTCTTTATTTCCCGTTGGATTGAGATTCAGGCAGAACAGAGACTTCATTAGGGGTTCAGTTTAATGAATAAACTTGTTTAAAAAAGCTATATGTCTTATCAAGCGACGCAAATCATTAAGTAGAAGCTAGCGACAACACTTTGAGAATACAGTGCCATATCAAGTTTGTCACTTGCGAACTCGATCTAATAATCTGCAAACTATTTGTTTAGGCTTATAATAGTTATCCAGAATTAATCTCGAATCCCAGCATTTACCTTCGGTTAAATATTGCATTCCAATTACTTGTACCCTATAGGTTTAGGATATTGATTTAAACTTTTTGTGTGGCTTTAAATGTATCCAGTCTTGCTGCAGTTGGAAATATTTACAAGCCACAAGTTTTTTCCCCTAGCAGGCCAAACATGTCACTCTGATTCCTTCTTCGTCTAAGTTCAGGATAAGGTCGGCCAGGAGTCAGTCTTTTGAGGGAGCTCCCCAGGGACGTATGATCGAAATGATGAATACTTTCGGGTTCGCCGCCCATAGCATTGAATGCTTTGAGACCATTCGGATATCGAAACTTATATCATTTATTTGACTGACGAAGCCAGATGATGAGCATAGGGTGCATGCTCCAACGAGCTGCAATATATATCTATAAAAAGTATTTTGTATCCTTCGATGCAGGTATCAATTCCTTCAATATGCATGTCAACAGTTTTTTGGTGCCATCAACTCTCACTCTGCTCAGTGGGTAATAATAGTTCCCACGGCAGATTTTTTTAATCCTAGGAAGGAACTGAGCTATTTACATTTCTGACGATAATCCACGACAGAGGTAAGATATTTTGTTAGGATCAATCAAATCTGCGTAAATGTACTGTCTATTAAATGTAGCCATAACTTTGCTGCTGCAGGAAGACAACCTTAATTAAATTCTTTTCATATCTTTCGAGAAGAGGTGTGAAGCCGCAGCACACCTCTTATCAAACCAACGTTGACGGCAAGAGAGACTGACACGCCAACGTCATTTAGACCCTGAAACATGTAAAATTATCCTGGATCAGGATATATCAAATGTCGAGTAAATTTCTTTCCCGAATAATTCAGGTTTCTCTAATTCTAGGATAAAATATACAGGAATATAATTGTTGGTAATACCTCTGGTCCTATGTCTGTAATACCTCTGTTCCTCTATAGGTAATACCACTGTTCCTCGGTATGTAGTAACTCTGTTCTTCTGTAGGTGATACCTCTGCTCATCTGTGGGTAATACCTCTGTTCCTCTGTAGGTAATACCTCTGTAGGTAATACCTCTGTTCATGTGTATGTAATAGTTTTTTTCCACTGTATGTAACACCTCGGTTCCTGTTGGTAACACCTCTGTTCCTCTATAGGCAATACCCCTGTTCTTCTGTAGGTAATACCTCTGCTCCTCTGTTACATGGATTGAGCGCATAAATCTCTTTTATATGAAGTCAATTCGTTTGAGCAC
>SDVV010033144.1:0-11334 GCA_016164225.1 Gammarus roeselii
AGTATATTATAGCACTGAGCTAACTGTGCATGTAATGGTCCAACCCAAAGAGTATAGTATAGCACTGAGCTAACTATGCATGTAATGGTCCAACCCATAGAATATATTCCAGCACTGAGCTAACTGTGCACGTAATGGTCCAACCCGTAACGTATAGTTTATTTCATATCCCCCACATCTACACCGTTACTATCAATGGGTTTCATCCCGCACGTGCAAAAACTAC
The DNA here is from genome assembly GCA_016164225.1 of Gammarus roeselii. NCBI lineage: Eukaryota > Metazoa > Arthropoda > Malacostraca > Amphipoda > Gammaridae > Gammarus > Gammarus roeselii. Next base: position 227 of record SDVV010033144.1, read on the forward strand.
CGTTTTTAATAACGAAATCGCCCACATTTACACCGCTACAATTACTAGGTTGCATCCGGTACGTGCAACAACTACTGCGTGTAATAACGTAGCTGTATAATATTTAATATGACTGTACAGCACCCTCATGATCGGGTACAGTCGTTATCCTAAGAAACGATCCAGCCTGTGAATGACGCCGTTGTTGAAAGACTGGCAACAAAAATTTCCTTAGGCTAACATCGTGATCCCTTTGGCGGCAAAACGAAAGCACAAGAATATAAATTAGAATGAACACGCCGTCAAATAATTGATTAAATTACGTTTCTTCCTGGATAGTACTACAAAGTCCTGGCGTTTGCTTGCAATTATGAAATGGCGTTCGTGTGCCAGCGTATCTTCTCTACCCTCTTTTGACTTAACTGTTGCATCATAAAGAAGAATTACAGAGCCGTAAAATCACACGGTTAGTGAGTGCACTATAAGGTCCGGTCGCCTCGGGCTGACGTGGAGCACCGGCAAACTGCAACGCTAGGGTCGTTAGACAAAAGTTAGTAGTCTAAATGACAGGGCGGCAGGTCGTTGATGGCGCATGATATTGAGACATTGGGACACCATCACCTTGATGAAGACGTTAGTTACAAGCCTGCCAGTGCTTACCGAAAGGGAACAAGGATTTTTGATGTGAGTTTGACTGTGCTAAGTTGTCGTGCATTGTCAATTGTATATCATCAAGGGCTTTGTTCAATATGAGTTAGAAAGAGAGTTTTTTGGCCTAATTATATACAAAATGAATGAAATGGGTTTCTGGCTTCCCAAAGGTGTTCGATTGATGAAGTTGCGGTAGTTACCGTTGTTTCATTGTTCATCCAAATGCGCTTGTGGTCTCGCACGATCTATAATGAGCTCCTTTAGATCATCTGTAGTTGTAACAATTTACTGCTTTGTACAATGAAAAGGACGTGAACGCTCTAGACAAAGTGTTTTCCAATGTGATGGCTTAAATTACTTGCAAGACTAACTCTGACATGTTTGGGTCTTCCTGCTCGCCTATGAAGACAAATATTTCACTCATCCGGCAGATAGCTCTAAAATTGAATACAAGTAAACTTCATGAAATAGGTTGACATTTTTGGTCTGGGCGAACTTAACTGCGTTTGCCGTGCGTAGGAGGACCAGGTCAGTTCAGGCTTTGTGTCCTCCAGGCAGTGGGACCACTCATTTTAATGCGAAACTGCGCTGAAAGTTTTGCTCTCAGACCCTACTGGGTGAATCCCACCATTGTTGGGCACCTCAGCCAGGAACGAATTCACATCGTAGCCCTTATCCCACTAACTCCCATGTGCTTAGAATTGTTGCCTGGTAGCATAGTCTTGTCACAGGAAAAACATTCCACCCCTTTTACCTAACTATTAGCATTTGCTTTGTAAACAGCAAATTGATCAGCTCAATAAAACACGCTATTTTTCAGAATTATCAGCCAGTCCATGGTTAATACTTGATTGTCGCACGGTTCTCACTGTCTGACCCACGATTGTCGCACGGTTCTCACTGTCTGACCCACGATTGTCGCACGTTTCCTGCTGCCGGCCCCTCGAGTGTCAGACGGTTCTTGAGCTCGAACCCATCATGACTGTCGAACGTTGCTTATGTGTTCACGTAACTTGCGCATCCTATGTTCAATGACGACACTCCTTTCATTCTTGCAGTGTACATTATGTTGAATCCTTTTCTAATGACGCTATTAGAAAATCGGTTACGAAGAAAGTGCAGCGAGGAAGAGCATTTGATCACTGTTAAGGTGAAAAAAATCATTAGAACACATCATTTGCAATTGATAATCTTTTTTTTTCACGTTCATAAGCACATTGTGACTCGTTTGACGGTCCGTTACGCAATTTTTTGTTGGTATTAGAGGCTAAGGTTAAGATATAAACCATCACCTCTCTTGATCGTGTGTATCTTAACCGATCCTTCAGGGAGTCATGTTATCAACATTGCCAATTCAATTTAACACCGATCCAAGATTCTTAACAGCTGAATAACTTGTTCCCTCACAGACTTGGCAAGCTCTCGATCTATGAAACGGTGAATTTGTGCATGTTATCGTTCCGAATTTACTGCTTTACCGCCCGATTTGCTTTTATAGAACTTTGCCATTGATCCCGGGTCTGTGTGCCGCGGCTTACCGATCAAAGTGCAAAGTATTTACATGGGTGGGTTAGTAAAAGATGACATTCTTATTCACTTTTCGGTGGGCTGTTTCAGGAATTGCCTTCAAATTTGTCGAAGAAACTATGTTTATTCTGTATCTGAATTGTAGGATTGAAATATATGGTTGGTTTTCAAAAGAGCTGGTAAAATTTGTCCCTAATACTTACTTACATTTCGATGTCGCGCTATGAGGAATTATGTGGCGCTATGAGCAACCATGTGGAGCTATGAGCAATCATATGGCGCTGTGAGGAATTATGTGGAGCTTTGAGGAATTATGTGGTGCTATGATGAATTATGTGGCGCTATAAGGAATTATGTGACGCTATGAGACATCATGTGGCACTATGAGGAATTATGTGGCGCTATGAGTAATTCATTTTATTTTAGAAACAAACATTTCGGTATCATAAATATACGATTAAAATGTGTCATGTTTTTATTCAATTGCGTTACTTTAATCAGCAAACACCTCTGTGTTTGAGGCTTTGTTGAGCCCGCTGTTGGCACAATGTCGTGCTACTGCCTCCCACTGGCCCTGTCTGGCGTTGTTTGTCCAGTTTAGGGCCGTTCGTGCCTCTGTCGGGCCGTCCGTCCTTTGCAATTAGTCAGGCCAAGTGACAATCGTTGTCGCTAATCAAATTTTCAGGCGCAAAAAGGACTGGTGTTTTATTTCTGGCATTTGGTAGAGCAGAGTAGACAGGGAAGGGCTGCCTGCTGCACCCACAGACCGCCATGTTTGGACGGGCACTGCTCACTAGAGGCTAAAGGTGGACACTGCAAGGGCCCTGCTCTAAAGAGCTAATGGCTTCTATAACTAACGTCTTTAACTGATAACTTGTGTGATATGTACAGGGGGTGAGAAGTTGACAGGCTGGTACTTGAGGCCGTCGTTTCTTCCTTCTTTGGTGCCAATGATATGAAATGGTTCGGCCTTGTTTGACATGCAGTTGAATTATAAACAAGTCATGCCTACCCGGCAGATTAGGCATTCATTCTGTTAACATTTTAGCTGGAAAGGATATGTATTTTTGAGTTGACTTCGAACGTTAAACGTTAAATGTCGAAAAAAAAAATCCCGCTACGAAACAATTTCGTTCCATTTTCTTCAAACCCATTGCGAATACAGATAAACTCAGTTATCTAGATCCCGATACTTTAACAACGACCCCAGCAAAGAGTGACCGGTTGCGTGATCTGGTGGAAAAGTGTCTCGAAGACGTCTCAAAGGCATCTTGTACAAATTACCAAATCTGTAAGTAGGACGATAAAATGTATACCCTTCTTCTGATAGACACACCTACTGTTGGAACTGCCTTGGATACGCTGGTTCTGATTGACACAGCTGCTGTTGGAACTGCTTTGGATACGCTGGTTCTGATTGACACAGCTGTTGTTGGAACTGCCTTGGATACGCTGGTTCTGATTGACACAGCTGCTATTGGAACTGCCTTGGGTGCGCTGGTTCTGATCGACACAGCTGCTGTTGGAACTGCCTTGGATACGCTGGTTCTGATTGACACAGCTGTTGTTGGAACTGCCTTGGATACGCTGGTTCTGATTGACACAGCTGCTATTGGAACTGCCTTGGGTACGGTGGTTCTGCTTGACACAGCTGCTGTTGGAACTGCCTTGGATACGCTGGTTCTGGTTGACACAGCTGTTGTTGGAATTGCCATGGACACGCTGGTCCTGATTGACACAGCTGCTGTTGGAACTGCCTTGGATACGTTGGTTCTGATTGACACAGCTGCTGCTGGAACTGCATTGGATATGCTGGTTCTGATTGACAAAGCGGCTGGTAGAACTGCCTTGGATACGCTGGTTCTGATTGACACAGCTGCTGTTGGAACTGCCTTGGATACGCTGGCTCTGATTGACACAGCTGCTGATGGAACTGCCTTGGATACGCTGGTTCTGATTGACACAGCTGCTGCTGGAACTGCCTGGTTTTGTTACCTTGAGTGAATGATAAGCAGAACTACTGCCGGTGCTTTCCTTCTATAATTTACAAATAATCTTAATCCAAGGCGTTCTTGGCTTGTAAACAAATATAATATTTTGCAGCGATTAATTTTTGCATGCCATCAAGTACGCCTCACGCGTTGAGGTGCAGCGCGTTTTGACCCCAAAGGTGTAGGAGGTTATTGTGACTAGGTGATAGCGATTATAGGGGCCTCCCTGCCCCTTCTCGACATGCTTTGCAGCGGCATCCCTGCCCCTTCTCGCCATGCTTTGCAGCGGCTTCCCTACCCCTTCTCGACATGCTTTGCAGCGGCATCCCTGTCCCTTCTCGCCATGTATTGCAGCGGCTTCCCTGCCCCTTCTCGCCATGTATTGCAGCGGCCTCCCTGCCCCTTCTCGCCATGTATTGCAGCGACCTCCCTGCCCCTTCTCGACATGCTTTGCAGCGGCATCCCTGCCCCTTCTCGCCATGTATTGCAGCAGCTTCCCTGCTCCTTCTCGCCATGTATTGCAGCGGCTTCCCTGCTCCTTCTCGCCATGTATTGCAGCAGCTTCCCTGCTCCTTCTCGCCATGTATTGCAGCGGCTTCCCTGCTCCTTCTCGTCACGTATTGCAGCGGCTTCCCTGCTCCTTCTCGTAATGTATTGCAGCGGCTTCCCTGCCCCTTTTCGCCATGCTTTGCAGCGGCTTCCCTGCCCCTTCTCGCCATGCTTTGCAACGGTTTCCCTGCTCCTTCTCGTCATGTATGGCTGTGGCCTCCTCGCCCTTTTCTCCATGTTTTGCTGTGGTCTTTTTGCCCCTTCTTGTCATGTTATTGATGTGGTCTCCCGCCCCCTTCTTGCCATATTTTGCTGCGGCTTCTCTGTCCCTTTTCGCCATGTATTGTTGTGGCCTTTCTGCCCTTCTCTCCATGTAATGATGTGGCTTCTCTGCCCCTTTTCGCCATGTATTGGTGTGGCCTCCCTGCCCCTTCTCCCCTTGTATTGGTGTGGCCTCTCTGCCTCTTCTCGCTATGAATTGTACATGTTTTTTATAATTTCAAGAAGATAAAAATATCCTTATTATATGTTGCTAATTGTAATATCAGACTAATTTATTGTTCGGTAACATTTTAGGGTGGATTACATTATCAACGAGAAAACAGTGTGACACTTTATGGTTGGTGTCACCATTCAGATGCTGAACTACAACATCACAATTCGACGTAGTTGTGATAACCACGATGGTTAGTGAAAAACATTCAGATGATGAATTGCAACATCACCATTCGACGTAGTTGTGATAACCACGATGATTAGTGAAAACCATTCAGATGATGAACGACAACACCATTCGACATAGTTGTAAAAACCCCGATGTTTGGACATCACCATCAATTGGTCTGGGTAACTGAGTTAGACTTGTATTGCAGTCATGCGCGTATTACAATGCTTCAAAGACCGGATCATCGTCGTTGCGTAGTTACCGGCGTCTTTCTACAACGTCTTTCTGGACCAAAACGTACATTACCGTCGGTGTAACATTGGTGTAACTTTATTAACCAATTATTATACTTTTATAAGTCACGCCAACATTTCTGAAACGAATATCGTGTATTCTCGTTACAGCTTCATCGATAATAGGCGTAACACGTTACAAAACGAGCATCATCACGTTACACGTTACAAAACGAGCATCATCACGTTACACGTTACAAAACGAGCATCATCTTCTCCAAGGTAAACTTCGCATTTCACTTCGATATTTAGCATTATCTGCTCGGCGATAAGAACATCGCACGAACGGAGGCGATTAACTGCACGGCGATACGCACACCGCACGAACGGAGGCAATTAACTGCACGGTGATAAGCACACCGCACAAACGGAGGCAATTAACTGCACGGCGATAAGCATACCGCCGAACGGAGGCGATTAACTGCACAACGATAAGCACACCGCACGAACGGAGGCAATTAACTGCACGGCGATAAGCACACCGCACGAACGGAGGCAATTAACTGCACGGTGATAAGCACACCGCACGAACGGAGGCAACTAAGTGCACGGCGATAAGCACATCGCACGAACGGAGGCGATTAACTGCACGGCGATACGCACACCGCACGAACGGAGGCAATTAAATGCACGGCGATAAGCACACCGCACGAACGGAGGCAACTAAGTGCACGGCGATAAGCACACCGCACGAACGGAGGCAATTAACTGCACGGTGATAAGCACACCGCACAAACGGAGGCAATTAACTGCACGGCGATAAGCATACCGCCGAACGGAGGCGATTAACTGCACAACGATAAGCACACCGCACGAACGGAGGCAATTAACTGCACGGCGATAAGCACACCGCACGAACGGAGGCAATTAACTGCACGGCGATAAGCATACGGCACGAACGGAGGCAATTAACTGCACGGCAATAAGCATACCGCCGAACGAAGGCGATTAACTGCACAACGATAAGCACACCGCACGAACGGAGGCGATTAACTGCACAACGATAAGCACACCGCACGAACGGAGGCGATTAACTGCACAACGATAAGCACACCGCACGAACGGAGGCGATGGATTGTTCGGTAAAATTGTGAAAGATTTATGCCAAATTAGACGGGGGTTAGTAAATAAGATCACCATTTGGTTTACCTACGAATATAAGGAAGGAAAGGGGTGCCTAATTTTTAAAATTTGCTTACTCTTGTTACTGAACCTCACATACCGGAATTGTATGTCAATGTTGTTCGTCTGAGTATATTTCCATTGCTGTGAAATCAATAATTTAATACGAAGCGCTACCTAGATTGAATAACTGTATGAATTTTAATAGTGAAATTTAGAAGGCTTTCAGTGTAATTCATGCTACCACTGTGCGTACCATGCATTCGAGTTAGCGATAGTCATCTTAGAACATTTTTCAAATACCACTATTGCTTTCATTCCACAACATAGTGAAAATTTATTTTTTCGAAACCATCCGCATCAGCCGCACCTGTGAGTGTTGTTTTAAACGTCCCTTGTGGCCGTAAGTCGCTGTGTTCCAAGCATCCTATACATCACAGCTGGGTTGGTAGTTTTTCGAGCAGCTGTCGCACTCATGTGACGGCTGCCACTTTCCATGGGCCAGGCGACGACGGGCAGGGCTAGCCGACTATTGACAGAGCTATGCGACTATGGGCTTGGCTAGGCAACTATGGGCTTGGCTAGGCAACTATGGGCTCGGCTAGGCAACTATGGTCTTGCTAGACGACTAAGGGCAGGGTTAGACCACCATGGGCCGGGCGAGGTGACTATTGACAGTGCCATTGATTATGGGCAGGGCTAGGCCACTGTGGGCGGGGCTAGACGACTATGGGCAGGGCTCAGCCTCTATGGGCGGGGCTAGGCGACTATGATCGAACTAGTAGTTCGTAACGCTAAATGCATTGAGTCTGTTGAACATCAGTATGTTAGTAATTTCAGTCAACTGAATAATACACACGCAGAAAATCCACTTGACACGCTCAGCTTGCAGTGGCTGGGTTGGACCGGCTTAAGCAGATTTATTGGCAAACAAGGCTATTCTTATAATCATTCAAAGATAAAGACTCTTCCCATATAGTATACACGAAGAGCCGCTCTTCCATATGCACAGTCACTTGCTCGATTTTGTTGCCTCATCAACAAAGAATCCCTCTTCTATGTTCCTCCCATCCCCATGTCACCTGACCTCCCCTACCCCCGCCTTGCCAACAAAGAATCCCTCTTCTATGTCCCTCCCATCCCCATGTCACCTGACTTCCCTTGCCCCCCCCCCCCCGCCCAGTCTTGTTAGTTGGCTCAGCATTTGTTTTACGGTGTGCGGCTTAATGGAGGAAAACGTTGCGTTCCTTTCTGGCGGGCTGATTTGAAACGCGTGTTTGTCGTGCGACGGTACGGCAAACACCGCTCGTTAGGGTGTTTAGAGGGCAAACACGGCAAACACGGAGTTTTGAAGCGGCGAGCCTGCTGTATTGTGTTTATTGTCAACCAGAAACGGTGGGGCGAAGCGTGCTGCGGAACTGTTAAAACATGAATGGCAAGTTACAGCCCTAATCAAGAAAATGGACCGTGCTACGGGAGGGGGCTGAATATCATAAGGTTGCGGACCACTGTGTGCGTGCACTGCATTTATATTCACACAATTATCATGGGATGTCTCACAGAAATCTAGTTGGGATTATTGTTCGAAGTAAACGTTGCAAAATTTTCGAGATAATAGTTTTGTTCAAGTGTCTCATTAGTTGGCTTCAATCAACTACTACCAAAATTCTACCATGTTTGTTGAGCTTGTTGATGTTGGTAGGAATAGCACCTACGCTGTAATCCTCTCTGTACCAAGGAAACTCCAGATATCCGAGTACGGGGATATTTTGTCCAACAATTCTCTATCGATTTCTGTTTCGATAAAGTGTTTGTACATTTTTGATAACTGATTGTCTAACAATTCATGACGCTTCGTCGTCAACGTAAATTAAGGAGCTGCGATCAATTATTTCAGAGAAATCGTTCATACTTTAACGGCTTAGATTCAGTGTGATTTCCAGTTAGCAAGGTGGTATCCAGTTACGAAGTAATCGAAGGTCTCTGACATATGAACTTGAATATATCTGTTAGGGCTTTCGATAGGTCATCATTTCATTGATAAGCATATTTTAATGTCACATCAAATCATCTTTCTTGTTTTTAAACAACAAAATGCGAATAATCCGTACCGTCTTGTAGGAGCTGAAATAAAAAGCAAGACGAAATAAATGTATCCGTTGAAAAGTATATTTTATATTCAAGCTTATCCGTTGAAAAGTATATTTTATAATTCAAGCTGAAAGACTCGGCATGCCATCTTCTACTATGTATTCCGGTTTGCACAAAGTCGATTTTGATCGCCACCAACACGCTTTTTGGGACATGGAAAGCGTAGCGTAAGTCACCACCAAAAGAAGCATACCTTATAAACTCGTGAACAGTTTTGGATGCAATTATATAGCCTCACCATCATTATGTATGTTCATTAACTTATTTTTATTTGGAATACCAATAATTTATTTCCTAAAAGTATTATTCAGAACATCAAAAAGATGTTTCCAAGTTCAGGGAACAGACGACGCTCACCTAATCTTGTTTATGAAACAAGTGTTGGGAAAATGCTATTTAAAAAAATATTTAATAGGCCAAATGATTTAATCTACGAATCTTCATGTTTATAGACACGTTACTAAATTCCCTAAAGGTCAACTGGAGTCAACATTTTAAAAGGGTTTATTCCTCCCTTCTGAAGATGTTGATGAGCCTCATATTCGTTTATACGCATTTTATAAGAGTTCAAAGCCTTCACAGCGAAGAGCCTCTCGTAATGTAATTTTTTTTAATTACCTATAGATCATACATTCCATTGAAATTGGATTAGTCAGGTCATTGATATCGAGTAATGATGGATTATGAAGTTGATTATTGAAACCTTTTATTCTCTGATCAACATACTGAGCTTTAGAAGAGATACGTATACCAGCTTATGACGTCATCGCTCATATAAACCTCAACATTTGCCTCTTTGGATAACTTTTAAGTCTGTTCTCCGGATTCAGTATGCAAGCAGCAATCTTTTAGATACTTAGTTTAAATAAGTTAAATTTCCCTTTAATAATCAATTGAAACACTTTTCTTGACCAAAGGTGCGTTTTTTCATTTTTTCTGGTATCTTTCTTTTACAATGCATGGTGTAGATGCACTTAGCAGACACAATACCGTATATTACACGGGAATGAAGAAACCTTTGGCTGTTGTGGTCATTTCTTAATAGGAGCATTGCACGGTGAACTTTTGCTGCCAACTGTACCTCTTTCAAATATTAGTATTGAAAATAAAGTCTAATAATTGCTCGCTTAGCCACATTAATAATTCAGATTAATTTGTTCCGAGTTCTTTACTCGCTCAAGTAATCTCGTCCTAATTGATTACGACAAAATATTTGCTTTATATCATTTTGTTTGACGAGTGTTTCAAATGAATAAGCTTTTCAAGAGTCTTAGGCAGTGACTTCGTTGCCTTGGTTGATTGCTGTGGGTAAATTAGTTCCAGCAGAAGTGTGGTGCATGTCGTTGAAATATGTTCTTGCCACATGCTGCCATTGACTGTGTATTTAAACCAGATAACACAATTCTACCTCAACTGCAAAAAGTGAAAATTACTCGTAGATGAAAAAATACGTAGACATCTACTCAATAGGTATAAAACATTCACTAACATTTCCCATTACCTTATGCACGTAGAAGTTCTACACATAGCTCTGTACTCGTTACAATCATCTACTTATAGGACGTACGATTCAATGAAATATGTCTTTGCTGTTCTGAGTGTAAAAACAACAAACTCTTACTGGGATTACAATGACCTACTCTAACAGCCACTTATGACCTGCTCTCACAGCCACCTATGAGCTGCCTCACAGCCACCTATGAGCTGCTCGCACAGCTACCTATGAACTGCTCTCACAGCTATCTATGAGCTGCTCTCACAGCTACCTATGAGCTGCTCTCACAGCTACCTATGAGCTGCTCTAACAGCCACCTATGAGCTGCTCTCACAGCCATCTATAAGCTGCTCTCACAGCCACTTATGAGCTGCTCTCACAGCCACTTATGAGCTGCTCTCACAGCCACATATGAGCTGCTCTCACAGCCACCTATGAGCTGCTCTCACAGCCACCTATGAGCTGCTCTCACAGCCACCTATGAGCTGCTCTCACAGCCACCTATGAGCTGCTCTCACAGCCACTTATGAGCTGCTCTCACAGCCACCTATGAGCTGCTCTCACAGCCACCTATGAGCTGCTCTCACAGCCACCTATGAGCTGCTCTCACAGCCACCTATGAGCTGCTCTCACAGCCACCTATGAGCTGCTCTCACAGCCACCTATGAGCTGCTCTCACAGCCACC
>SDVV010033145.1:0-11334 GCA_016164225.1 Gammarus roeselii
AGCATGCACCGTCACGTCATACACCGTCACGTCATACACCGTCACAGCATGCATCGTCACAGCATGCACCGTCACGTCATGCACCGTCACATCATGCACCGTCACGTCATGCACCGTCACATCATGCACCGTCACAGCATGCACCGTCACAGCATGCACCGTCACGTCATACACCGTCACGTCATACACCGTCACAGCATGCATCGTCACAGCATGCACCGTCACAGCATGCACCGTCACAGCATGCACCGTCACGTCATGCACCGTCACGTCATGCACCGTCACAGCATGCACCGTCACGTCATACACCCTCGTATCATCGAGCATTGGCTTTAGCTCATCTGTAGCAAGGGCCAGGATCAGCTGTTAATCCATGATCAGACTCTCGTCAATTATTAGTCCCGTCGCTCTTAGCGTGGACGTAACTGAAGATAAAAGACTGTAATGGGCAGAAAAGTTGTACTTTAACATTTACGGGGCATCGATGGGAATTTTTTGTACTGCATGTTGGCAACGAGAAATTGGTTCTATTGTTAGCCTGGCAACTTAATTAAAAATTGTACATTGATATAACAGGAACAATTATGCGAGATAAGACAATTGAAAAACACATGAATATTTCTCTAGTGCCGTCTTTTCTTTCGGTATTACTAAAACTATGTAATTTATGTGGATCAATTTATCACATAACTTTAGTGGGAAGGACGTTTTATTTGATTGTAAGTTTGTCAAGTGACTGAGTGATGACGGGCTCGTGGCCAGAATTTCCCCAAAAGAGTAGCAAATTTTCCAATCTTTCAGAGAACCGACGGGAAAAAAACAATTGTTTTCCTATTTCAAACTGAGATACACTGAGCAAAATGAACGAAACACCCTATGCCATGTATTGCAAACTATAGTACAATTTGATTAGTCGTATACTATACTCGCCTTGAATACATTTGCAGTAAAGTACATTGCACTATTTACTATACTCTTCCCTACAAGCTACATTATCTATTGTGATGCAGTTGGGTGTGAATACATCAACAAGAATTGGTTGTTGATTCTTCGACATTAGTACGTGTAGTTTTTTATTTTTTGGGCATAGAAGCATATTTTTATCGCGTTGTTCCATCTAATACTGTTATTCGGCTTGACACTTTGATCAACCAATCGCGGTATCGCGTTGTTCCATCTAATACTGTTATTTGGCCTGACACTTTGATCAACCAATCGCGGTATCGCGTTGTTCCATCTAATCCTGTTATTCGGCTTGACACTTTGATCAACCAATCGCGGTATCGCGTTGTTCCATCTAATCCTGTTATTCGGCTTGACACTTTGATCAACCAATCGCGGTATCGCGTTGTTCCATCTAATACTGTTATTCGGCTTGACACTTTGAACAACCAATCGCGGTATCGCGTTGTTCCATCTAATACTGTTATTCGACTTGACACTTAGAACAACCAATCGCGGTAGCCTCTCTTTGCTGTGCGCTATTGCATTAGATTAGAACAAACCCTGTACATGCGAACTAGCAATCTCTTTAGCATGATACAATTTTTTCGTCCTTTTGTATATGACTTGCAAGTACTTGTGGAGCAGCGCGAGTCTTCTTCATCTGATGTCGCCGGTGCGGCTCTGCAGTTCCTGGGTTTATTTCTTTATCAATAGTTTGCAGTGTTTCACTCGTTCGGAATTATTGCACACCTTGCAGACATGTCTCATACACGATCACTCGCAATTTGGGATTGATGGGTCCGAACACGGTAGTTATCCTTCTTGCCCAATGTCTCAACAAGCTCGTAGATTGATGGGTCCAAATACGGTAGTTATCCTTCTAGCCCAATGTCTGAACAAGCTCGTAGATTGATGGGTCCGAACACGGTAGTTATCCTTCTAGCCCAATGTCTGAACAAGCTCGTAGATTGATGGGTCCGAACACGGTAGTTATCCATCTAGCCCAATATCTGAACAAGCTCGTAGATTGATGGATCCGAACACGGTAGTTATCTTTCTAGCCCAATGTCTGAACAAGCTCGTAGATTAATGGGTCCGAACACGGTAGTTATCCTTCTAGCCCAATGTCTGAACAAGCTCGTAGATTGATGGGTCCGAACACGGTAGTTATCTTTCTAGCCCAATGTCTGAACAAGCTCGTAGATTCCATTTCGCATTCGTTTGTTGAATGTATTTTTCTGATCGCGCGAAATGAAAGTATTTCTCAAGATAGCCTAACGTAGGTATATCCAGACCATATAGAATAAAATATATCCCAAACTACTCGACTCCCAGATGCTTTCAGCTGTTGCGGGAACTGCGATGTACTTATTTGTTCCCCTTAGATCTAGCAAACTCAACGTCCAAATAAATGCCTTATTCGGTCAAATCTCAGCCAAGTTATTAGGAGTATTCTGGATTTGAGGTATGTTTTGTACCACACAAAAATTCCATGAGGAATCTCGCTGATAAATGATTTTTATTTAATTTGTAGTGGAAGATGTTCATTTACACATCTAAGGGAATAAAGCATTCTACGCTGTTTTGGCTTTTGTAGTACTTGCTTCTGTTTGATACGCTATCGTAGTACTTGCTTCTGTTTGATACGCTTTCGTGGTACTTGCTTCTGTTTGATACGCTTTCGTAGTACTTGCTTCTGTTTGATACGCTTTCGTAGTACTTGCTTCTGTTTGATACGCTTTCGTAGTACTTGCTTCTGTTTGATACGCTTTCGTAGTACTTGCTTCTGTTTGATACGCTTTCGTAGTACTTGCTTCCGTTTGATACGCTTTCGTAGTACTTGCTTCTGTTTGATACGCTTTCGTAGTACTTGCTCCTGTTTGATACGCTTTCGTAGTACTTACTTCTGTTTGATACGCTTCAAGCGTTTCTTTTAGCATTTTATAACCTTTCCATTTGGTATACTAACTAACGTTTTCAGCTTCTGTTTGTGCTTTTCAATAGTTGCTGAACGTACGTTTGAAACGTTTCTACTACAGTATACGACCATACGTTTTTGTTTAGATGGTTTCAAACGTTTCTGTTCGTAGATTTCAATTATTTCAGAATGTACGTTTGAAATGTTTCTACTACAGTACACGACCATACGTTTTATTTATATGGTTGCAAACGTGACTGTTCGTACATTTCAATTCTTTCTCTTGCTTTGATAGCAGTTCAATTCGTTTGCCCTTGTATGACTGAAGCATTCGTGCCCTTGTTAGCCATGTTTTGGAAATGGCCGGCGCGAGGGTGCTTCACAAGGGTGGATTTGACTCGGTTAGAAATGGGGTGACAGTTACGAAAAAAAGAGGTGGGCTATTGTTGGGACCTACGAAAAAAAGGTGGGCTATTGTTGGGAGTAACGAAAAAAGAGGTGGAATATTGTTGGAAGCTATGAAAAAAGAGGTGGGCTGTTGTTGGGAACTATGAAAGAAAGAGGTGGGCTATTGTTGGGCTCGAGAAATTGGATGAACTAAGGATTGTATAAAAAGCTAGAGCAAATGATAGAGATTATAGTTATAAGTTTACCCATTTGAAAACTACTATTTGGGAGGTAATGATACAAATTTGAGAGCCAGGAAGCCAGGAAAGAATCGATGACAGTGAAAAACTTGTAAGTTACGAAACAAGACTCCTGAAGGCAACGGCCGGCTGCTGATGGCCACTGCCGGCTTCTGATGGCATCTGTTGGCTCATGAAGGCCACTGTAGGCTCCTGATGGCCACTGCAGGCTTCTGAAGACCACTGCAGGCTCTTGAAGACCACTGCAGACACCTGAAGGCCACTGCAGGTTCCTGAAGGCTACTGCAGGCTGCTGAAGGCCACTTTAGGCTCCTGAAGGACACTGCAGGCAACTGAGGAAGCTGTGTGTGTTTTAACGCTCCCGTGCCAAATAATTACAGAGAACCCCTTAGATAGTACAAGTTGGCCCCTAGTTTGTGCTGGGACCTTGAACCGCACGTTTGTTTAGCAATCAAAGAGGTCATGTAAATTCAAACTTTAAACTCGGTAAGGCCGGTCAAGAGGCAATCAAGAGTGAGCCCCCTGCCGCCTGGCGTAAACCAGGAGGCCGATATGGGATGGAAAAAACCCGATTGGGAGGGACCAGCATACCCTCCGGAGTGATGAAGACCAAGATTCCAACAGCCAAGAACGTCAGCATCTCGAAGACGACCAGCACCACCTCGGCCGATGATGAACAAAGAAACGACTGCATCAAAGAGTTGTCAAGTAAATTCAGGAAATTGATTACCTGCTAATCCCAGCGACCGGCCTCTCTGAGCAGGAAGCTGAAGACGCCACCGTAGGACCTAGCACAATCGACGACCGTCTAACAAGACTCGAGTGTCATGTCGAAGCTATATTCCGTCAAGTCCACGAACTCGTGAAAAACAACTAACCAAAGAACCTGCAACGTATTCAAGCGTTTCCACCACCACCTCCGATGACTACCGCGACGACTCTCCACCCCAAAAAAATCTCAACCGAACTCCGAGGGCTGCAAGGAAGAAGCAGTACTCGCCATTTACTCAACACAATTTGTTCAATAACGGCCCAAATTTTCCGGAACACCTGAAGCTAACGCTCGACGCCAACGATAGACCGAATATATGTCCATACACTCTGCCAAAAGAGCTGGGCTCTTGCACCGGCCGTCCAGTCCTTAGCATCACCACCAGCAGCGACGAAAGCTTCGCCATCAGAGTAGATACGAAACTTCTAAGTGACACAATTCTCTCCAAGACTAGACTATGTGAAAAGCCATGCACAATCATACAACACTCTGCATTCTCTACAAGTTCAGGTTTGATTCACGTTGAAGAAATCCCGAAGGAGAAAATAGAGTAGTACATCACCGGACTCGTTCAATACGAGGACTGCGTGGTCGAAGCGCAAATCGCAAAAAAAAATCAAACCAAGAGAGACACCACCACAGCCCTGATACTAAAATTCAGCTGCCCTACCCCACCCAAATACCTAGAAATTCCCTTCTGCGTCACCAAAACCAAGGTCACACTATTTGAGAGACGTCCGATGCGATGCTATAAACGCCAGAAATACTGACACACTAGCGCAAAGATGTACAAACTGCTCCCAAGACGATCATGACAAACGTTCAGATCCCCTGTCGTGCCAATCGGAAGAACCGCACTGCTTTCCTGCGAAGTAAACGGCCACTCCACCGAACACAGAGATTGCCCACGGTATGAGATTGAGAGGGGAATCCTCTAATTACAGATAGTCCACGGGGTCGGGCGACGAGAGGTTGTGGCCACGATACACTCCTCCTAAGATGACTCTCCTACCCAAGAGAAAAGAACTTTCTCATAACGCTCAGAGATAGCAGCGCAAGCAAAGTGGCTTCTTCAACAAATCCTTTTAAAATGATAGAATCGCTCTCCCAGCAACTGGGAGGAAAGCCGAAAGACGTCCAACGACAGGCAAAGAAGTATCTGGCCCACGTCGTAGAACGTGATCATAGTAACGCTATGCGAAGATACCAAACACAACCGACCTGAGTACGTTCTGAGAAGGTCTGGCTAAGGACTACGGAGTTTCCAACGTTTGCCTAGCAGACTGGATCAAATCACGAAACACAAGTTCTACCGCGTACCAAATTGCCTTCCCAGGACGCGACGCTCCGGAATTACTAGTAATCCTGGATGAACAAGGAAGAACCACAACCAACCCAGTTGCAACATGGCCTCCAATGTGCAAAAAATGCCTTGAATACGGCTACGTCATCAAATACTGTCAGCCGCAGACACCCCAACGCTGTAAGAGGTGTGCCGACGAGCACGACAGATTAGACTGCACAGCCCGCCAACCAAATTGCTACCACTGCTCATGCCTCCATGAGGCATGCGACCGCGACCGCCAAGTGTACATGGACCAGAAAATAATAACAAAACTAGCGCAGAGTTACAATGAAGCGAGCCATCCAAATCTGGAAAGACGATAATCCAATTCTCTTTGATTATGCCAAATCAGTCAAATCGTCAATTCAACCAAACTCGTCCGACGATTCCCCTACATTTTCAAAACACTCTTAGCAAGACTACAACACCCCTGCGTGGCAGTGGTGATTTCCCACTCAGCCCAGCAACCGCCTTCGCACTGGAGATGAATCCCCCTGCAATAATTCCTGTGATGACCAGGAGGACACCGCGATGGACGCTTCCTCCGCAGCCGACTACGCACCCAGGCCCACCACTACAACAACGAAACGGCGAAGAGATGAAGTCTCCGATGCCCACTCACCACAGCCGTGATAAAAACCAAGAACTACTCCCACTTGTCTTTACTGCACCTCCATTCTGCGCAGGCCTAAGCAAGGGACGCAACCCTCCGTTTACGAGCCCGACCCTCGAACATCCTACCAGCGAGAACGACCATCGCCAGGACGACGAAGCTCTCAAAACCTATATCGGAAAACTCATACTCGAGACCGCTTAACAACCTGTCACCTTACTTGTCTCAAATAGCTCGCAGTCTACTCATCCACCCACGTAGTTTTAAGAAACTACGACAGAAATAGAACGCTCTCGCTCAATAAGTAAACACAAAGAGCATAAACTCTCGTCAGAAGCACTCACAGCCGCGATCGCAGCAACCCCAGCAAAACACGCTCTACCGAAAGCAGCTGCTCCCGCGAGCCCTCTCGATCAAGGACTCTTGGGCAAACTCATAAACACGAAAACCACGATGACTCTCGCAAACCACGCGACCACTCTAAATCATCAAGATCTGAGTGTGAATAGCCCTCAAAATGAACACCGAAATACTTCAGTGGAACTGCCAGGGACTATCCTCAATCGCCTCCCATAAACCTTTGGCTTGGAGGAAATCAAACTCCGAGAGACCGCCACCTTCAGAATTCCCCAATATATCATACACCGCCGCGAAGGCCATACCAACGTGACTGCTCACGGCGGAGTGGCACTTATAATCCACCAAAGCGTACCTCACCTCCCCCTTCCCTGAAAACAGAACTCCAAACTATCGCTATAAAGATATGCGTCTCCAGACCAATAACAGTGGTATCCATCTACTCTTCACGAAGCCATGACCTCTCGTAAGAACTAATGACCGAATTGCTCAACCAACTGCTCGCGCCAATATTGCTCCTTAGAGACTTCAATATCTACCATGAAACATAAGGATGCGTGAGAACACCCCAGGGATGTGAAAATGGCTAACACCATAAACACTCACAACCTGGTCCTTCTCAACGAAGGGCAACCCACCCGAATCAACCCCGCAAGTGAAACTGCCATTGAATTATCCCTATGCACCCCCACTCTGGCACCCCAACTCGTTTGGGGAGTTCTACCTTCAACACAAGACAGCAACCATAACCCAGTCATCATACCGCTGTCCACCAACCAACCAAGAAACCCTGCTCCACAAGAACTTCGATTCAACTACCGGAAAGCCAGCTGGGAGGAATAGTCGGTACGCATCGCATGGAGCGACATAGATGGCATCCCCGGCGGAAACATTTTGGAACTGACATCGTCAGTTCCGAGGCAAGCATTCCACAATACGCACCTTCAACTTTCTTTCCGAAACCATTGTGGTGCCGAGATGTGCAAGAAGCAAAAAAGAAGCGTGAAAGGCTATACAGTGCTTATCGACGTGCACGGTCCCCAAGGAACCGAGTAGCGTGGAAAAGGGAATCTGCTGTGCATCGAAAACTTTGAGTGGAGAAGAAACGAGAAAGCTGGACTCAGTCAACACTTCTAACCAAAACACCCCCTACACTCAAGTGTGGGAAAAAATCCGACGTATCCAGGGGACACCCGAGCGACCTATCCACAGTCTTTCAGACGAAGGTAGAACCTATTCCCACGCGGAAATCGCAAACAAACCAGCTCAGACTTTTAGCCAGATATCGCAATTAACAAATTACACGGCTGCGTTCCAACGGGGAAAGGACTTGCGAGAAAGTGAACATGTTGACTTTACTTCTGGAAACGAAGAGGCCTACAACAAACCTTTCTCCCTCCACGAACTACTGTGTGCTATAGACCATACACGTAAAACTTCACCTGGGCCAGACCGGGTACACATCAACATGATCAAAAATCTCCCTGATGGCGCCCGTGAGCACTTACTAAAAGGGTTCAACACAATGTATTCGAACCCAATTCTCCCCCATCAATGTCGGGAATCTGTAAATATCCCAATACCCGAACCTGGGAAATTCCACGGTGACCCACGTAACTACCGCCCAATCGCCTTTACCAGCGTCTTTTGTAAGACTATGGAAACAATGATCAACTCACGTCTTGTAAACTACCTTGAAATGCACGCAGGCATCAACAACATCCAGTGCGGCGGCCCCAAGCGCCGCTCCACGACGGACCCCATTGTACGACTGGAATCTGACATTAGACGGGCTTTTGTCCGAGGGAAACATGTGATTTACATATTCTTCGACGTTGAACAAACATACGATACTACTTGGAAATACCGATTCATGAAGGACCTCCACCGCAAAGGCTTGAGAGAACACCTACCACGCTTTATCCATAAATTTATGCAAAATCGTACCTTGAAAGTAGAGGTCGGCGACACCCTGTTACCATCTATCTTCAAGAAATGGGAGTTCCCCAGGGAAGCGTCCTCAGCGTCACTCTTTTTATTCTCAAAATAGACCAGCTAGCCGACATTCTTCCGCGTGATGGAAGACTCCTCTCATCACTATACGTGGACGATCTACAAATAAGCTACAGGCACCCAAGCCTTCTAACGATTTGTTTTGGATTCCAGAAATGTCTAAACCTAGTTGGAAACTGGGCCTCCTTAAACGGATTCCGATTCTTGCCCTTCAAAACGAAAAGCATGCACTTTACTCATGTGCTTGGCTTACACCTAAAATCAAAACTAACGCTGAACAACACTCCGCTAGTATACGAGGAATCAATAAAATTCCTCGGTCTTGTGTGGGACCCTAAACTCACGTGGCGACCTCATATTACAGCCCTGGAGACTCGCTGCAAAAAGGCAACCGGACTTATCCTCTCTGTAACATCCTTGAAATTCGGTGTTGATATGGACACCGGCATGACGTTACTGAGAAGAATAATACGCTCGCGCATCGATTATGGAGCAGTTGTTTACGGTTCAGCTGCCAAAACCACCCTTGATCCTTTCTCCATCATCGTAAACAACGCCCTGCGTATCACAACCGGCGCGTTCCGTTCCATACCCATCGAATTCCTCAACGTGCTTGCTGACGAGCTTCCTCTTCCGCTCCGGAGAGACAAACTGTCACTACAGTACTATTTTAAGACAAGGAGCTACATCAATATCCCAGCACTCGGCGACGTCACCAACATTCTGGATAAACGCCTCTTTGCGGTTAAGGAGAAGATATGCACACCCTTTCCCCTACGTGTGGACAACTTATTGATCTCGCTGAACATCAGTCGCAAAGCAATCAATCAAGCCTTCAAATCCACATCATCGTGGATGATCAGCCCACCGCTGGTCAACCCAGATTTGCAAACGTACCCCAAAGCAACAACCCCAACGAACACGTACCGCCGAGAATTCTCGCGACTACTTGATGAAAAGTACTCTGAGCACCGCCATATATACACTGACTGCTTCAAAACATCGGACGGAGTGGGAGCTGCCGCAGTAGGCGAAGGGACCTCACGATCGGCCACCCTACCCCAAGAGGCCTCTGTATTTTCTGCAGAGCTGCACACAATTGAATTGGCTATCTCTATTACCAAAAGTGACCGCCTCCCAAATATGTTATATTTTCAGACAGTCTGAGTGCCCTCACCCAGCGGAAAATTCTGCACTTTGACCATCCTGCCCTTCGAAAAATGCAACATGTCCTATAACCGATGTCCGAGACGGGCCAAGCGGTCAAGTTCTGCTGGATCTCTGGACACGTGGGGATAAGAGGAAACGAGCGCGCAGACTCTTTCGCTAAACGGGTATCTACCCAACAAGAACAATTCATCTCCATACATTACCGAGACTGGTTTCCAGTTATCAACTCGCGTATAACATCACGATGGAACTACTATTGGTAACATAGTGGACAAAAAAGGCTTGCAGTTAATCCCTTCGTGGGAGAGTGGGACACCAGATTTTCTAATAGAGGAGACTAAATCCACGAGATACGTGGATAACACACTATCACCTAATGGACGTGGACATGGGACCGGACGCACCATCATGCCCCTGTTGCCACCAAGTGGAAGTCAGTGAGAAACCCTTACTTATGGATTGTGATGCACTCGCTGCAGCCCAACGAGTCATCTTGAGCCCCCCCCCTCATGCAACCTACAACGCATGCTCACAGAAACTGTACACCAGAAAAGACTGATCACTTTCAGAAAATATACCAGACTATAGGAAGTCGTGTGAAACTAACGAGGTTGGAATCATCTCTGTTCCTGAACTCGCTGTCCTCCCTGCGTATTAATTTTGTACTGTAACTCAACTTTGCGCACAAAGCTGTGCAGAATTGACGGATTTTCGTACCCTACGGGTGTAGTAGTGGTAGTTCCTTCGGGTTTCAACCGGAGCCCAACGCGAAGTCAATGAGTATTGACTTCGCGTTGGGGCTCTGGTGGAAAACAGAAGAAACTACCACTACTACTACTGCTGGCACCTGAAGGCTGAAACAGACAGACTCCTGAAGCCACGACAGACTCCTAAAGCCACGACAGACTCCTAAAGCCACGACAGACACCCTGAAGCCACGACAGACACCCTGAAGCCACGACAGACACCCTGAAGCCACGACAGACACCCTGAAGCCACGACAGACACCCTGAAGCCACGACAGACACCCTGAAGCCACGACAGACTCTCCTGAAGCCACGACAGACTCTCCTGAAGCCACGACAGACTCTCCTGAAGCCACGAAAGACTCCTGAAGCCACTACAGACTCTCCTGAAGCCACGACAGTTTCTACTGAAGCCACGACAGACTCTACTGAAGCAACGACAGACTCTCCTGGAGCCATGCCAGACTTTCCTGAAGCCACGACAGACTCTCCTGAAGCCACGAAAGACTCTCCTGAAGCCACGAAAGACTCTCCTGAAGCCACGACAGACTCCTGAAGTCACGAAAGTCTCCTGAAGCCACGACAGACTCTCCTGAAGCCACGACAGACTCTCCTGAAGCCACGACAGACTCTCCTGAAGCCACGACACTCTTCTGAAGCCACGACAGACTTCTGGAGCCACGACAGACTCTCCTGAAGCCACGACAGATTCTCCTGAAGCCACGAGATTCTCCTGAAGCCACGCCAGACTCTCCTGAAGCCACGACAGACTCCCGAAGCCACGACAGACTCCCGAAGCAACGATAGA
>SDVV010033146.1:0-11334 GCA_016164225.1 Gammarus roeselii
TCCGTGACATCAACTACATATAGCATGACATATACGATCAACGTAAGGTTCTAACACGGACAGGTTTGACCCAATAGCCTCCGTGACATCAACTACATATAGCATGACATATACGATCAACGTAAGGTTCTAACACGGACAGGTTTGACCCAATAGCCTCCGTGACATCAACTACATGTAGCATGACATATACGATCAGCATAAGGTTCTAACACCGACAGGCTAGATCTAATAGCCTCCGTGACGTCACATTCGGGCATGAACGCTAAATTCGTCATTAAATCATGGTATGGTCTTCTGATTGGTTATTCATTTGGTTGTATTTTGATCATATAAAATTTTAAATTTCGAATTAGTGTTTGATTTATGTGAGAAAATGAATACAAAAGTGAAAAAAATCCATTTTTACGGATCACTTGAATGCACGTCGACGAGATTTTCTCGCGTAAACACGTCGATCTTGGTCCGTAGTTATCACAATTATTGTCCATATTTTGCATGTCAGATACAGACACTAGGCCGAATCTCCCTGGAATGGGGGGGGTAAGGCAACGCGCACTTCACACTCCTTGCATACACTCACACAACCTAGCCATTTTGCGCAAGGGGTCCATCCAGGAGACCCCGCAACACACTCTCCGGGTTATGAGTGCGGTCCGAGGTCAGTGTCGGCCGCACTTATCATCATGGCGCGTCATGATGACCGCCCCTTCCACCCCCGCTCATCAGTATAAGGTGTGAGTGGAGAATGATTGTGAATGGATGAGTTTGGACGCTGCCCTGATGTGCTTTCCCGCTCTTGGCATCTCGTTGAGATGCCAAGGGCGGGAATGCATACCAGGCAGCGTGATACCTAACGTCCAAAACTCATTAAACACTTCAGCGCACCTAACACTTTACATCCTTCTTTCACTCGCGACTTCACTTCACTAGTTCAATCTTCTACGCATGGGAATTCAGATTCTTAAAACACTGAGCTTCCTCCAATAACTATTCATTCAAGAGGACACTAATTCCGCTCAAATCGACATTCCTAGAGCATCTCATTACTTTACTTTTACCCACCTCCACTCGAAGCTTCCTCCTCTCAAACACTATACCAAATTCCGATACTACCCTACACAGCTTCTCTACTGAATCTGCCAACAGTGCCGCATCATCCATAAACAATAACTGGCTCAACAGCCAACTCCGTCCATTTGTTTTCAACATCTGCAAGCTACGACCCAAAACACTATTATTCACTTCCCTGGACACTCCATCTACGTAGAGATTGAACAGCCAGAGAGACATAACGCAGTCATGTCTCAGACCCACTTAAACTGTAAACCACTCACCTCGCTCATCACTCTGACACATGCTCTGCTGTTAACATAGAAAACTCTGAACTGCTTTCAACAGATTTTTGCTGACTCCATACAAACGCAACGCCCTCAACAGGGTTTCCGTGTCAACCCTGTCGTAGGACTTTTCGAAATTCATGGAGGCGCAAAAGACATCCTTTTCCTTTGCAAGGTACTTCTCACAGAATTGTCTTACAGGAAAACTCTGATCGGCAAAACCTCTAGCACTCCTGAAGCCACATTGCTCCTCTCCAATTGCTTGCAGTTCGTAATCCTTTCTGATCAGCACTCGCCCGTACAGTTTTCCGACAACACATAATAAACTGATACCTCTCCAGTTGCAGCACTCACGCTAATCTCCATTGCCAATGTACATCGGAACAATGCAAGCGCTGCACCACTCAACCGGCACCACGTCCGCAATGAAACACAGATTCAGCAGCCTCTCCAGCCATTCGGCAATCGTTACTCCACCTCTTTTTATGCACTGGGTCGCAATATCAACCTAGTCGGGGGTTTTCGCTTCTTTCATCACTTCTACAGCAACTTGCATATCTTCCATAGTAGAGTCCGCAACAAGTCTCTTTTCGAAAATCGGCATCCGTGCACCATCAATCACATCAACAATGCCAGCCAATCTGTCAACTTCTACATTCAACCACTCATCAAAATACTCTGCCCACCTTTTCTGTACAACACCACTTTCCATAAACACCTGGCCATTTTTATTTTTCCCTCCTCCTCCTTTCGGTCTCTCCCTTTCTCGCCCTTAACCTCTTTCCAGAACATCTTTATGTTCTCCGCAAAATTCTGGCACAACTGTTTGCCCCACCTGTCATTAGCTTCCCTTTTGGCTCTCCTTACCACTCACTTTACCTCTTTCCTCTTTTCATTTTAGTTGTCGTAGGCCACCACCGACCTCGCTTGCAACCACTGCTCAAAGGCTTTTTATTTCTGCGCTACCGCCAGTTTGACCTCCTCGTTCCACCACTCGCAGCCCCTCCGTCTGCACCCGCCCATACGACGCACCCCACGCACATTTTTCGAACATCTCAACAAGGCATCTCTGATCGTCTCCCATTCTTCCTCCACATCTTGCAGGTCCTGCTCTCTCACGTTGTCATATTCCTCCCTCAAATCTTGAATGAACTCCTCCGCTCTGCATTTCACATTCAGCTCACCTTCAGTTCCTCTTTTCCTCCTCCCATATTTTTGTTCCCCTTCCACCTATGCTCCACTCAAAACCTTCCTTCTACCAGCAGATGGTCAGACACGCCTACACCATAACTTCTCAACACCCGCACATCTAACAGCCCCCCTTCCACTCTCCTCGAAGTCAGATCAAAATTCATCAGCGCTCATTCCCCCACTGCACCATGGACCATCCTTACTCATGTGTACTTGTGGATATTTCGCTTCTTGAACAGGCTGTTTCCGATGTCCAGCTTCTGCTCTTTGCATAGACCTATCAAATTGTATCCACTGTCATTGCTACCAGGAACGCCATACCTCGCTATCACATCTTCCACCACTGCATCTCCAACCCTCGCATTAAGGTCGCCCAGTACACCATATTGAATTGACTTCCAAAACACTCAATACACTCGCTCATGTCAGTCCTTCTCACTCCTCTCGCTACCAGGTTCGTCCGAATTCACAAATGCCCATTTCTTTACGCCTAACTTATCTTTTACTCACACAAATCTTGAGGAAACCACTTTCCCTTCAGTA
The DNA here is from genome assembly GCA_016164225.1 of Gammarus roeselii. Classification (NCBI taxonomy): domain Eukaryota; kingdom Metazoa; phylum Arthropoda; class Malacostraca; order Amphipoda; family Gammaridae; genus Gammarus; species Gammarus roeselii. Next base: position 3,075 of record SDVV010033146.1, read on the forward strand.
ACACCACACCTTCTCGTACCCAACCTCTCTCCACGCCCTACTTTCTTAAAACTTACCACTCCAAACTCACACTCGCCCTTACCCTCCAGCACATCAAACTTCCTCCTCAGGAACATCTCGCCAATCTCTCTCCTCTTTGCTTCATTCGTACTACAGCCACGCACATTAAGCGACCCTAACAATAGGGTTCGGAGAGGCACGAGTCTCTTCTCCTCCCGCTTGGGTTGCCGCCTGTTGGGGAGAATTTTACAGTGGCGATTCCAAGCCCCCTCGCTCCTCCTCCTATTAGTCGCCTTCTACGACACGCAGGGTTGCGGTAGCCGATTCTAACTCTCCTTCTACAGGGCTCCCTTTTTAGCCGCATTTAACGACACGTAGGGGTTACGGTAGCACGATTCTAACACCCCTACTACGAGGTCACATAAATTTATAGATTAAGATTAAATGTCTGAGTGACGAGGCTCTCCAGTGCTTCCTTCTGGCGCTGAACGTCTAGCCACCTACTAGCGCTGTACCATCAAGTCATTGATAATATTCAGAGTAAAGTGATATTGCTTACTATTGCGTAAAGTCACCGTCATTTATGTAAAATTTTACGAGCGAAGGAGTTATGTCAAACGAAGCTAAAAACTTTTCCTCATATCGATTTGGTTTGTTTATCACTTACCGGGGTAGCCTGCGATTGGGGCAATGCCCCATGCTAAGACTGCTTCTAATCTAGCAAATGGTTTGGTGAGCTTGTGATAAAAGAGAATCCATTTAAAGCACTGCTGCCGCCAGGATGCCCCAGAGCCATTTTTAGGACCTATCAGTATGTTAGACCTCCGCGCTTCTAAGGTGAATTAAGTTCAGTGGAGTGTTGGTCATTGGAAGATAGAAGCGCTATATGAATGTTACATGGACGGATGCCAGCAATGGAAAATCGTATGTTCACGGTATGGATGGGACATTGGGTCCTTCATCTCCATGCCCCAGTTGCAGTGGCGTGATGGTATGGGTCGAACAGGAATGGGTCGAAGTCGGTGTCAAAGCATATGATGAGGAGCACTTAACGTGAAGGTTGGCAGACGATAATTCCACACCTAATTTTTATCTGTTGATGAAATTGGTTGGCGCGTTCGATCTCGGCTACTTGCTGCCTTTTTTAATTCCATATAATTTCACAGAATAACATGGGAGCGCTTTGCACCGTGGCAATTTGACACATGATAAGAAGGACGTTCTCTTCATAAACGCGGAATAATGTAGGTTCTGTGTTAAAATTATGACGATATGTTTTTTTGTCGTGATACTTTTGTCCCCGTTTTTGAACGACGTTTAAAACAATATCCCTGAATTTAAACAGCAAGATCCGTTATGCAATTTCTTGTTCATTTTTTTTTTCAGAGTCTACATTTTTTTATTTGTGTCTATCCTAACTTGCCAAAGTTGTGTCTTTCACTGATCAGATCAGTTAGAATTGTGCTAGTTCACGTCCCTCCGAGGGGAAGACAGAGTGCTGCATTCTGAACAGAATATGTGATGTTGTATGTTAAACGCAATCGATTTATTTAGATTATCAACCCCTGTGCATAAACATTACTGAAATTAGTTTATTATATTATATTAAGCAAATTAACGTTATAAAAACACATCGACAATAGTGACAAGTTTCCCGCGAGTTTATCTTTCACAGTTATTCAATTTACCATAAGTTTATCAGTCTCATCATGTTCTACATAAACTATACTCGGTACTAAACTAAGGTATTGGTCTCACACAAATTACCTCTTTAATCGTACTCTTAGTGGACGTGTTCGTCTCTTTACGCAGGCCCGTACACCATTCTTGTATGCAGGACCGAACTCAATTTCCGAGCGGATTTATCAAACAATTTACTAACACTTAATATATCGAATATTCAATGTCTGATAAGATTTAATTTTTATAGTTTTGATCTTACAATTTTCATTTGCTTGTGGAACACACTCAAATATATTCAATAGTACGGGGTAACAATAAGAGTTCTGTATACAATAAATTATGAGCACTCTAATGTAGGCTCTAAGCCAGGATATGCTGTATCCCAAATGAAAAGAGGATGATTTCTAGTGAGTAATATGGAGCGACACACTATTTCTAGTGAGTAATATGGAGCGACACACTATTTCTAGTGAGTAATATGGAGCGACACACTATTTTTCAAGATGCTTCCAGTTTCAAGTTTATAACATGATATTGAAACATCTTTTTATATCCTACTTCTATTCTCAAGATCACCTTTCCATGCATTTGTGTCATTATTTCATGCTTGCACATTATTATTTCTTCTGTTCATTCATGAAATTATTTCGCGCTCGTTCGTCGATATTGGTTGAGGCATTCATGTATGTATTTTGTGTTTGTGCTATGATACTCTGTTCATATGCCCTCTTGTAATTTCATGCTTGTGCATTGATGTTGTTCCTGTGAATTCTTGTAATTATTTAAAGCTTGTGCATTGCCATGGTTCGTGTTCATTCGAGTTACTATTTCATGCTTGTGCATCGATATTGTTCATGTGCATTCTTGTAATTATTTAAAGCTTGTGCATTGCCATGGTTCGTGTTCATTCGAGTAATTATTTCATGCTCGTGCATTGATATTGTTCCTGTGCATTCATGTAACTATTTAAAGCTTGTGCATTGCCATGGTTCGTGTTCATTCGAGTTATTATTTCATGCTTGTGCTTCGATATTGTTCATGTGCATTCGTGTAATTATTTAAAGCTTGTGCATTTTTATGGTTCGTGTTCATTCGAGTAATTATTTCACGCTTGTGCATTGATGTTGTTCCTGTGCATTCTTGTAATTATTTCATGCTTGTGCATTGCCATGGCTCGTTTTCCTTCGAGTGATTATTTCATGCTTGTGCATTGATATTGTTCCTGTGCATTCATATAATTATTTCATGCTTGTGCATTGCCATGGTTCGTTTTCCTTCGAGCAATTATTTCATGCTTGTGCATTGATATTGTTCCTGTGCATTCTTGTAATTATTTCATGCTTGTGCATTGATATTGTTCCTGTGCTTTCTTCTAATTATTTCATGCTTGTGCATTGCCATGGTTCGTTTTCCTTCGAGGAATTATTTCATGCTTGTGCATTGATACTGTTCCTGTGCATTCTTGTAATTATTTCATTCTTGTACATTGCCAGGGTTCGTTTTCCTTCGAGTAATTATTTCATGCTCGTGCATTGATGTTGCTCCAGCGCATTCTTGTATTCATATCGCGCCGGATCATTGATAATGAATCTGTTCATTCATATTATCATTTCATGCTTGTGCAGGGAATTGTTAGTTTGCTCACTTGTAACTATTCCGGGCATGTGCATTCATAAAGCTCGAGTGCATTTTTGTGAATTATTTCTTGCTGCTGCATTTATATTGTTCGTGTAAGGTGTGCTCAGCAATGTGGGGGGAGGGGGGGCGCAATTATAGCATTTCGTGCTCATCTTCTAATTATTTCGTTCCCCATGATCTTTTTGTGACTTGTTATTTGAAGATATTACTTCAGTCATTAATGAACGTAGATCCTAGTATTTAGAAATGCTTAGAGAAGTCCGGAAATGAGATAAAGGATTTATACTAGTCGCTGACACATTGTGTAAACTGTTACTATGCACTATTTAAGATAAAACTTTTCTCTTTTTTTTCAGTAACACACAATCATTCTCGAATAGGTAAAAAGTAATATGACTCTTCAATATGACACATCAAACCATAACATTTTTTGTGATCAATTGATCAGAGATTGCAAATCACGCTTGTTTATGCTCCCTGTTAATTATTTGAAGTGTAAGTACTACATTTATGTTGAAGCGTTTACTAAAAGTCATATATTAATCATTCATAATATAGGAGAAAGTGCAAGATTTCATACCATTCTCATCCACATTTATTTAAATTGGTAATTTGTTTTATAATGGTCACGGACATCAACAACGCAATACGAACGCCGCCCCAATACTCAATCGCCAAGCGTTGGAACAGAAACTTTCCATTCGTAACGAGCCACGAGACCAACGTCATGTGGCCGTCATGATCGATGGGTTCAAGCTTGTAAAGATGACCGTTAATACTTGCTTTTCTAAGATGACGGTTACTTCAAACTTGCATAAGACGAAATTCGAGTCTAACGTGACTGAAGATAATCAATCGATCAAACTTGCCTTAGAAGACTGTTAGATCAACCTTGCCTTAGCCGACCAATCGATCAAACTTGCCTTAGAAGACTGTTAGATCAACCTTGCCTTAGCCGACCAATAGATCAAACTTGCCTAAGATGACCGTTGACCGTTGAATCAAGCTCGCCAAATATGATCGTAGAATGAAGTCGGAATTCTTTGAGAAAATAAAAACTCAGCATCCCCAATGACCCCCTTGGCTTGACATGGTGAAGTCTCCACCTTGATCTAAGATGGGTTCTGAGAATCCAGGCTCAGGGCAGGAAAAGTGAGTACGTTTCTTAGTGCCAATCGGGCCTCACTTGCGATGATATCGCCAAAAATTTCATATAAAAATGTGTATCTCCTTTGACCTTCGGATCGCTAACGACACTTATTCTAAAGTCGAGGAAACCCATTCACATCAGTCAATTATAATCATAGTCCTTTTACATCGCTACTTCTAAAAGTCAGAGTTCTTCCACACCATCTCAAAACTAGTTTTGAAAGTTTAGTGCGAGCTAATTACTTATACTTCAATACTAGATCCGAGATCATCAGTAAAAAAGTCAGATATAGTTCAAGTTATGCGGGTTACTCAAATTCTCTTTGATTGCCAAGACTCCGTCCGATCTCTTAGTTGTAGGTAGAGTATTTTCGCAACGCCCTCTGTTGCTGGTTTATGATAATTCGTCATGCAATTAGTCCACAAGTGAAATCTTGGACCTGTTTAAATATTATTTCGTGACAGTCACAATCGGGTTACGGAAAGACTTTCACAGACTCGTTGAAATGCTTCGAAAGGTTTTGGATTCACTTCGAGTACGACAGCCACTTTACTCAAGCGTAAAGTGAAGTCGTTCAGGTAATTTGATCTAAAATCATGTTCTCATTATTCGAAATTCATTAGCAGCCCGAGAGGGTAAACTTAAGAACTCGGCGCTATAAATCCACTATTGGAAAGGTGGTTCAAGATGAGTTGTGAGATACATCGGTTGCTAACATATCATAACAATCAACTCACACAACTTTGGTCAAAGCTACTATAGAATAAATAGGTCGCCGTTGTTTGCCTACCATGTTAAGCTCACAGGATGACATATGTACCCTGGGGAACAATTGAAGAGGACGACAGCAGAATGACGAAACTTCATTGAGTTATGATATAACTTTAAATCTTTTATTCTGAATTTATTAACGTAGACGACATGCTTCGAACTCGGCCACCGCCAATCTGGAGATTCAGCTTAAGTCTATAATAAAACACTCGACAGTAAGGTCTAAAAAATATCAGTGACTCTACATTTATAGCCAATCCATTAGTCGTAGCAATCAACACAGAAAAAACTAATTTTTCATCTCTCGCTGACCAGCGTCTCACAGCCTCTGAGGGTGATCGACCATGAAGACTGACCGAAACAAGTTCATGTATGGTGTCGCCAAAGAATACGAAGAGGGCATGAACTTTCCCATTGACGGCTTTGTTCCAATTGTGTTGACTGAGCTTGCTAGCACTGTTTTCTCAATGTTTATTATGTTGAATATACAGATACAGGATCAAGTCCGAATCATCCGGAAGGAGGCTAGCCATTTAGAGTTATAGTGCCCGTCCAGTAAATCGTCACACACATTTCGGGTCATGAGTGAGATCAGACATCAGGGTCAGCAGCACCGCTCGACAGCTTACACTGGTTTCCCCCTGCAACGTCATAATTGCCCAGTTCTCACGTACCAATGACCATCTCGTTTCATAACGCGACGCCAATGACGAGAAAGCGCATCAGTTACGCATCAAAACTCATCCATTGACGACCATTCTTCACCCAATCATTGCACGCTTTCTCGCTACCTCCACACTGATGGCTATCTTCCTTGGAGGCAGCTTTTTGTCCTTTCCCCTAATATCCCATCATCTATTCTCACCAAGTGTTCGAACAACCTTAGAACACGGAAACAACTCTGTTCACGATCTTCCTTACCATCCCCGTTTGTATTCGAACAACGTGATTATTGATTCTATTTTTCAACGTCACTCCCGTTATGCATTTCAAACGTTTTTTCATGAGAACTTTCAGTCTTCTTATCTCGTCCACTCTAGCTCACCATGTCTGAAACCCGTAGAGCACAGACGGAACCAATACCCCCACAAAACCATCTCTTGCTTGCACACACCAATGCCCGGCAGCTCATTACACACTTTTGGTGCACCCAACACATTACACCTTCCTTTAATCTAGATTTCATCTCGGATCCCACTAGTCCAGTCTTCTTCACATTAGAACCCAGGCAAATAATGCTCTGGACTGTATTGAATAACTCTCCATTTAGAGGAGACTGATTCCACTCGCACCGTCATCCTTCGAACATCTCATATTTTTTATTTTACCCGCGTTAACTCGCAGCTTCCTCATCTAATAAAATCTTCCATAATCAGACACTAGCCTACACAACTCCTCCTAATCTGCCTCAAGTGCCGTGTCTGCTATCCTCGTAACATCAACCTACACCTGTTAACTCCCCCTATTGGATCCCAGCACCTTATGACCTCAAAACAATACCTTATGATATTTACTTTATCATTATGTCTGCCCTGTTCGCGTTCAATTGAAGGACTAAATACACGTGATAATTAAATTTTACTTTCATCGAATGAACAAAATAAATGCATTTCTAAGAATTGTTTTCATCCAACTTGTAGATCATTGTTTTGTTGACTTGGGCAAGTCTGCGCCTTTCAACAGATGAAATACGATTGGGAAGGTGGTTCAAGATGAGGCGTGCGAAAGGTTGCTTACAGATCAAAACAATTAGGCCACATGCATTAATCAAGGCTACAGTATGGTACAAATATATTTGTCACCTAGCTTCGTGTATCTTTTGAGAATAATTTCTCTAATAGAATAGAAGGATACCCCATAATTACCTAGTTAAATTACTATAATTGAATAACATATGACAATTCGAATAATTTCACCAGTGAATTGTAGTACATTTAGAAGCAAATATCACATCTTCTCCAGTACACTGTTGACCTGTTCCACGCGTGCTGCTGCATCACTACGCCCAGTTGGTGGACACCCGGACGGCGGCAAGCACACCCTACTCTCACAAGTGCAGCCGCCAGACTGACGAGCAGACTGCCACGGATTACTGGAAGATTTTGTTTCCTTGTAGGGTTTACCTGTTCATGATTTAATTAAATTGTCCCGTGCTTGAAGATTTACTTACCGAAATGTCACAACTTTTGGACTAGTACAAAATCTCTCGTAGCAAATATGCTTCAACTCATAAAAAGTGTATGCTTTTTTTTTGGAAATTCGTCGGACTTCTTTCCCTACACCACGTGTCCATGGCCATTAGTACACGAAGAGGGGCGAAACAAAAGTTGTTTAAGATTTAAGGTTCACGGAGAAACTGTAATGACTATTTTTTGAACACATATAAAATATAGAAAATGTCTTATCTCGCCTAAGTCATGTATAACAATTTATTAATACCAATCGTGTCAATTCCAAATTAAATCATTTTTTGAGAACGTGCAGAACGTCCATAAAATTAATATCCAAATTATTTTTTGATCGTAACTGTACATTTCATGTCCCACGATAACGAAGTAATTAGTCTGGATTTATCACTACATATTTCCTACTGGCATTTGCCCCTATTCATATGTTAAATAAATAAAATGTATTAGCGACTGCTAAGATTTATCATGGGTTTTGTACAGAGAACGGTCGTCATTAGTAAGTGCTATAATAGTTCAATTCTGTGTATTGACCGATGTATGAATAATTTTGCAATTACATACATAAAACAGTAATCAAACTCGACACCCTACATTAGATCAATGAACTATGTGAAATGAGGTGGAAGAATTAGGCATGGTGCGAAAAAAATAAACGTCTGGTTTATCTATAGGACACTATTCAACAGGTTTTACAACAAAATTAATTCTGATTGGCTTATCGACAAAGTTGGAAAGAATTAATAATTTAGTCACTATTCTCTTATTTTTTTCCTGACGCTAATCTGCTTATTATTCGTTTAGTTGTGATTCAGAATATTTTAAATATATA